>JAUMHN010041191.1:0-28433 GCA_032360265.1 Heliamphora ciliata | reverse complement strand
CTTAAAAGTGTTTGACTTAATTTTCAATTAAGATCAACACAAAATATTCTAATTAAAGAATACTTAAGTGTTTGAACATTTTTGAGATAAAAGCCATTTCTTTTTGGCTAAGGTGTCAACTTTGATTGTTCAAAATGTGTTAACACGTTCATTTTGGAAACATAAAATATTATCCATTTAAAACTATTTATTCTTAAAAAATAAATTATGAAAATCATTAAAATCAAAATAAAAATCCCTTGGGCTAACACAGTGAACAGAAATTATCCTGTTCGTTCCGCCTTCTGAGAAATACTAGACGCAACTTTTTCCAGTGTCGATCTGGTTGCAGTGAAAACATCTGCCTTTTGACTTTTTCACACCAGTCCGTGAGCCACTAACTACCTTGAAAATCGTGTCTCCCTGTCTCTGAACCTTTTTCTTCTTCATGCCTTTCGGCCCAAATGAACAACATTTTTTAGAGACAAACACATTTTCTGGTATTGAAGGAATGCCATTTGCAGTTAAAGATATATCCAAGTTATATTTTCAATCAACAAAATTTGGTCCCGTAACTTTGTTTTATTTGAGTATTGAAGCGAGTAGGTTGAAATCTATTTTAATCATGAGAATCACATAATTAAAAAAATCGTTAATTATGATGAGTAAAATTTTAAATTTATTTTATTTTGGTTCCCTCTACTATTTTAAAATTAATTTACCAGCAGCTTGATAACCTGAAAATAGCATGCCACGATGGATGGATGTCTACTATTTTTCATCAAATTAGACAGGCCAATTCCTTTTAATTTTACTATTTAGGCAACTGATCATGCCAAATAAAATTAAATAGCTGATATAGTTTCGGTCCAGTATATAACAGCAGTGATTCAAATGGAGAGAATACTATTATATACAGCTAAGTGTTAACCATCAACTAATCCTAAATCAATCGCTTCGTAATGAACCCTTCAGATGGAGAAGTGATCCACACTAACAATTATCCAGAATTATCCCTAAAAGAGGTTTGTACTTGCGATACCACAATTAATTTGTCCGATGGGGAGGAAGGCCTTACTGCCAATACGTAGGGTTTAATTGCATCACCTACAAATTGGTGATGGAGACTGCGGGATTTATGTGTGAATAAATTCTCTCCCATTTAGATTTTTAAAATATTTTTGAGGTTTATAAAAATCTGTTTAATTAAAATAAATTTATTAATTTTGAAAGTCAGACGATATGAAAGAATCAAACATCTTTCCGTGTATACAATTCCCAATAATCTGATTTATCAAACCATCTTTTCGTGTTTAAATGTGTAGCAAATAAAATTTAATAAATGTACAGTTTTTCCTGTAACTTTTCAGTTAAGGTAGTGATAAAAGAAATTTATTTATTTTATTTTTCGTTTCACATTTTTCAAAAAATAATAATTTATTTCGATTAAATATTTTTTCATTTAATTAATTCAAAAATTCAGAATTAATTCTTACATTTTTTCAAGATATCTGATTTAAATAAAACATCTTTAAATGTGATATTTTGTAAAAAATAAAGTAAGTAAAATTTTTCCATTTAATTAAAATTAATTAATTAAGAAAAACTTAATTTTTTTTGCATTACAAAATATTTTAATTAAAACCAAAATTTTGAATTAATTAAATTAACAGGATAAATAAAATTAATATTTATCATACACGCAGTTAATATAAAAAATAAATTAAATGCAAGATAAATATAAATATCCCGATTTTATGATCGAATTGAAACTCTAAAGAGTTTCAGTTTCTTATTTTGAAAGATAAACGACAAGTCTTTCAGTTGCAGCAGAATTCCACTACAACTTGTTACTGGATAATTCCAAATCACCAAACAGTTTGGAATTTCCACTGAAACAGTTTCCATGCGTTTGAAGAAACACTGCTGTTTTGTTTGGGAAAAATCGCAGCACTGTTTGCGATTGGAAACTGGCTTGGAATCCGCGGCTATTTTGCTTGGAGAACCGGCAGCTTCCTATTTGGCACTTTGAAAACAGCGCCTACTATTTGGGAAAAACCACGCCAATGAATTGCGCCACAGTGTGTTTGGAAAGTAGCAACAGTTTGGATTACTGAAGCATCGGTTGCGCCACTGCCCAGATCACACAGCACTATTTTGATTTGGAAGCTTGCGCTTTGGGAAATTGCTGCGCCTGCTTCGCCTGTTGCGCTGAGGAATTGCGCCATGTTTGGCGCTTTAAGCAACTTATTTGCTTGGGATCTGAAACAGCCCTTTTACTGCGAAAACTGCTGACGTTCAAAAAACTGTTGTTTGGACAACAGCGCCTCGTTTAGCTCGGCTTTTTGGAAAAATAGCTGTGCGGCACAGTGCCTGTACCAGGGCTACGTTTGGCTGCTTCGCATTCCCTTTTATTTTTCTTTTGTTGATCTACAAAAGCTTCAACGCCGCCTCACCTTTTTTTATCTTTGAAAAAAATCATGGTTGCCGCAGCACTCAGTGTCTCGTTTGGCTGTTTCTTCACCTTGTTCTTCATTCTTTTTATTTCTTTATTTTATTTTGATTTCAAAAAAAAACTAGAAACCAAAAAATAATTATTTTTACATTGATCCTATGTCTGCATAGAGTTCACAATTAATCTACCATAATCAACCCTCGTGATTAAAAATAATTAAATTAAATTACCATCCATGCATTCAATCAAACATGAAAATAAAGGATGATCATAAAATCGAGATTTAGAACGCCTGCAAACAAAGTTAGCAACAGTACTAAATCTACCCGGCCCCGATAAACTGTAAACAAAAAATAAAACGGCTCTGATACCAATATATTAAAGGCAATACTGGCAAGATTATTGTTTTTAGAAATGATTTTTGGTAAAAAAATTAACTGGACGGGCAAACATCGAAACAGGCTCCAGATAAAAATTTTGACATTGAACGATCAAAATAAAACCCGTGCAACCAAAGTTAATTTAGAAGAATACCTTTTTTCGATCTATTCTTCAACTACGATTTGATTCTGAGTTGAAATTCCTATCAGATCTTCTACGTATTTCTGTATGCGATCCTCGAACGTAGTGTGGGTTACGGACTATGAGAATTCATACCGGCAGAACCCAAATATATTTTGTCTTGAGAGACAAAATATAATATATCAATCATATAAAACTGGTTCAGCCTACCCGCATATATATATATGGCTACAGCAGAGACCTGGGAAGTAATTATGAGCAAGACTTCTAGTGGAACACAAATACCTACTAGCAGTTTCTACAATTACGAAAAGACGCAGCAGTTTCTGCAATATTCATAAAATACTGAATTATAGTTCACACCAGTAAAGAACTATAATTGCACTCTGACCCATAATTTCAAAACCTTCTTGCATTGAGCTCCTGTTATTAAATGCTTACCATTTCTCCCCGCGTTAAGATTTTTGATATCCGCCAATTAAATTTAATTGCTAATAATTTAATTTAATCGGTATCTTGATATTCCTTATGCCCTTCTGCTTAACTTATTTGACCGTCGGATAATCAACTCCACCAGCAGGGTTTGGCCCGGTCAAAACTTATAAGCATTCTTAAGGAGGTATCGTCAATCCCGATCTTTCGGGACGTGGATTCTGTCAATAATTAATATTTGTCATATAAATAATACCGCTATCCAATTTACCGGGAGTATAGACCCATATAAGATCGCACACTCTAATGAATCAAAACAACGAACATTAAATATATGCAAATCAACAATTATTTCAGAATTAAAAGGATAAACACTATTCATAATAATCTTGGGGTGTAAATTAATTTATATAGTCAGGATAAAATTAATTACCCAAATGTCCCGTTCAATACACACAAAGTGTACTGGCACAAAGAGTCGGAACAATAGACGACGCTATTATCTGTTCCCTGTAACCAAGACAGGCCTACTAAAACTCTGTGGCATAGTCGTACCAATGTTATATCCATTTCTATCTAAACTGTAAATATAAAACTTATATTCTGTAAAAACTTAAAATCTGATCTTCTGTGTGTAAACCGTACTCTACACACCAAATTAAATACTATACAGAATATTAGACATACATCCATAACAAAGAAATAATATGCATACATTACTCATAAAGATTTTTAAAAAATAAAAAATTAATTTTATTAAAATAAAATTAAATACTAAAAATATGATTTTTAGTATACCAACCCTAATAGTCGACACAAACAGAAAAGATGTTGACACAAAACAACAGCAGTGTAGGCAACACACGCAGAGAGCAAAAGTGTCGACACTAACAGAACAAGTGTCGACACAAACAGAAAATGTGTCGACACAAAACAACAGAGAGATTCAACGCAAACCACACAAAACACTCAACACCAACAGAAGGAGAAAGGTCGACACCAAAAGAAAAAGTGTCGACATAAACAACAAAATGTCGACACAAACAGAAAAAGGTGTCGACACAAAAAGAAAAAATTTCAAATTACTGAACAGGCTACTCGGCGATGGTGGAAAGCAAACTCTAGCTACGAAAAATGCTTCTCAACCCCAAAATTAAGCTAGCCAAACACCCCCTTTGCAACCCACGGGCATACACAAATCCAAAACAACAAAGATACACCGAAAGAAAAGCCTCAAACCCCTTTTCCTCCAACCAAAAACAATTTTTTTAGCCAAAACCCAACTTTTTGAAATATAAACAAACTTTTCATACATTTTTAAACAGTTAAAACACATATAATTGCACATAGCACCCTTTAAAGACAAGATAGTCTAGGATCCTATCTCATTGAGTCAAAAACTCGACGCCTCAAACTCTGTAAAAAATGAACTTCGTCGAAATAAAATTCTGTCTGGATGAATGCGAAGCCCTCGGCGAGGATACTAAGGATCCGCTATCTGATCGTTGAAAACTAAGCCCCAGGCCCCCGAGAAGTTAGAGAGAAGGCAGAGCTTTTGGTTTGAAAAAAAAAAACTTCGCTTGTAAGTTTTGAAAAATATCTCTAACAAAATATCTCAGGCTAAATATTTAGACGTCATGAAAATATCTCTCTTTTTTTTTTAAAATTCGCACCACAACACCCAACGGCCCCGGTAACAAACCCAACATGTATTTCTAAGCCCGAACATTTATAAAACGCATATAAACATGCTATTGTAAAAATAATAAACAACACGTCGAAACGTCGCAAAAATTAAAATGGGTCAGGGTCTCACAACTCTCTCCCCCTTAAAGGAATTGCGTCCCTGAAATTCAACACTGAAACTCAAGCCATACACCAGCTCATCAACCATCAATAATCTCTCATGAAAACCCAGCAACACTGTATAACAGCAAAAATGTCCCTGCGACTGAAACCCCCAAACCTATTGTCACACAAGGTAAATACTCGCACGGGTAAGTTCCACCGACACTACTGTCATCCATGAAACATCCATAAAACATCGGATCAAGATCCAACTCAACTACCAAAACCTTAAAACATAACTCTCGCCGAACACAATCCACTCCAGAAACACATGCATAACATGAGATCAATCCACCATGGAACTTGATCCCAAACACTCTCTACTCCAGGACATAAGGACTATCACCCTCGTTCTCACTGCCACATACCGGCTCAATCACACCTCACAATGCACACCAAGGACCAACTCCGTGAGTCCAGACACAAGATGTCGAAACCTGACATCGATCACACGAAGTCACATGCTACACACCCAAACTTTACTCAAGTTTTGATGATCACCAAACGACCACTGACTTTGATACCACATCGTTACCCTGCTGATGTTAACCACGCCATCTCGAAATTGACATGACACTCATCCACGAGCAACAACACAAACATCCAACCCCAGAGAGAAGCTCACTTAACTCACCTAGAATACCAAAGAACGCATCTATCTCAACCATCATCTCGACCTGGAGAAAGACTAGGTGATACACCATTGCCCCAGACAAGGTTCCACACGACCGAAAACCAATCCGGCATCACAGTCACAAGGTCACCTGACCGCAACAAGTTACTTGACCAAACACGTCATGCAAACAGAACATCTCATAGCTCATACCTCAATTCCTTGAGTCCACAATAGTAGAATATTCGAACCCAAGACACCAACCATGACTTGCGTCTTACACTTAGCAATTTTCTCATATACGAAACTAACCACAACCCTTTTGTTCCAACCAAACAATCACGTCAGTCCAAATAGGCCACGCTAACCAAGGCTTCTCAAACATCAAATCCTTCCTGACTCGTACCTTGCCATACTCTCGGGACCACTACCCGAACAAACGGTTATGCCAAAACACAACGCTTACCTATGCCACAACACAACGCTTACCATAGTCGATGATCACTCCTCTACTCCAAGAACATTGAACAGTTCAAAGCCCCAAGCAAAAGATAAAGCCAGACTCTCAAAAGTCTATCAGAAACCCACCATATGAATATCACCGCTGCACTTTTTGACAGGACTCCCACTCTGCCAAGAGCTAGGAGTACAACCATACCCATACAGTCCAGAACAAGCTGCACACAACGGTTAACGATCCTCAGCTGATCACTACAAAAAGGAACTCTACGTCTTAACACCAACTCCCTTATCAGTAAGGACAAGTATTCATAGTCTACTAACTCAACCTCACAGGGAACATAACCCAAATGGTTCAACCATCGGTTGAAACCATGAAGAACCAATCTTCCAACCATCCGATCACGACGATACAAGTCTGCCAGGCACAACTCCAAGGATCACAACATAGATAGAAAATCCACAGAGATTTTCATAGTCTCAGACACACAACCAAAATCTGAATCGATTACGAACCCAGCATCTCCATCCAACCGAGTTGAAACAACTTGCACCAGGTAACCGCCTTCAAGGAAACTCTCTCTGTCTAAAGAAAGGAAAAAGGTCAACAAGAAGAAACCATGACCCAACTTCAGCGTACTCCCAGTACACATCAACACTTGGCCCCCACAGAACCCCGTAAATCTTACCTAGAGGTCACCCCGACCACCGTCAAATAGCTACCGTCAACCACGATGACGGTACTTAGACCATTCGCTACACCAAGCTCTCAACTCTCAGACCTCATTTGCACACACATATGAATACCATTAATCCGCATACCTTGTGCAACACATCCTATCCTATAGGACTACAAGTTCATTACCAATCATACACGGAGACACACGTCAACCTTCCCGTCACGCCTAAACCTCACTTCACCAGGTTATGCTTACTCAACTAACTCCTGCTAGGCAAATCACAACCACGTCATGGCCTCGAACCCACTGTCCAAGCAACTCACATAGAAAATGCGCGGCGCTACACAAGGAAATCCAATCTTGAGACCTTTCATCCAGAGTTACTAATAACTCCCTTAACCATGTAGACGCCTTCTGCACTTCCGTTTTAATGGGTGAACAACATACCCACCTTTGAACCTAAGGTCGAATACAAACAACCTCCAGACATATCACACTCAGGATACACCGTAGCAGCACTAAGCCAACGACACTATCAAACCCATCCACGGTCCCTTCAAACCTCATGCGCCCAGCAAGGTTCCCAAACATAAACTCCTAATCATGAAGATAACGACCGAACCATGGACCTGCATTCTCGTAGGAATCCCACAGAATCGATACTCGTCACATGTTAGAACTGTAACCCGAATCCTAACAATTCTAATATCGTCACGATCCATGCTCCTCCCAGCATATCTACCACTCATGTCGTCCCCATATCCTCAAGCTTACTCACTCGCAACTCAATTCTCAAACCTCAATAAGGTATACCACGTCCAAAGTCATCAGAACTACTCCCAACAACATCCTCAGATGCTACACTGACAACCATCGACATTCTACCAGTAGGAAAATTCCTAGAACCACTCACATTCTGCTACCTCAACATACGCCCGGCAAATGATTACTACGCTCCCATCCACTATGTTCCCGTCTATACCCTATCGCGAGTACATGGCTCATGACATAGCATGGCTCACGGCATACCTAATCCATCACATGGCCATAACCATGTACACCAAACCATAATCGAAAGGGATTACCACCATCCACAAATCCAATCACATCAACTGATTCCCCAGGGTCTCGACACCCCATCGCCCTTACTCACTAGGCCACTCACTGGGCCATCCACAACACTAGCTTACTCCCAAGAGGAGCCAGCTACTAAAACTAAGCCACTAACTATGCTTCGACTACACCTGAACAAACTCTGCTTATGCAAACACTCAACGGTTTGCAAATCGAGGCCAACCTTACTCGGCTTAACCCAACTCACTAACGAGTTCCACAACATACCAGGCGATTGATGCCCAACCCATAACCTTACCTCTACAACCGATAGCAATCGAGTAGCACATCCAAGACCGAAACCACGGTCTCGTCGTCTCTAAGGGTGTACAGGTCATATATAAAAGTGATATAGAACACAACAACCTGTCATGCTATTTCTAACACGCATCACATAATCATACTAACACATAGCCAAACGATTATGCAAACACATCACACATACCGAGGAGAATCGACAAGAATAATGCATCATTTTGGATAACCTACTTAGATTTTCTGTTAGAAATCACGTCAACTAAACACGTTTCTAACTTGACTCCCAAGTTTGTTAATCTAAATGCCCAAAGGCAAGACTAATCAATCCTAAAGTCTAACTTCCATACTCACATATACACGGCATCAACATGCTCAACAACTAACATGCTCATGTTCAAACATAAACACAAGCAACCAAGCACACACACATCCTCACAAGGTGATGCACCATCTTCCCACGGCTCATAGGTATTCGAACCCAGAGCTCTGATATCCAGTTGTCACGCCCCAAACTCTGGGTCACGCGACAAGCCCACAAACAACCACCAAAATTGCCCAACACAATAGATGAAAACTATAAAGCCTAAATTAGGCTAAAACCTTTATAAAATGTACTACCGATGGCTTATTTAATTTAAAAGAGTAGCCCAAGAGACTACGGTTACGTCCCCACAAGCCAAGCCTTTAAAAACAAAATAAATGTTTTGGATAAGAAAATCTTTTCTTTTTAAAAAAAGCTTGGGCCATTCCAAAATCTCACTTGAAGCACAAGAGTTTAACTAAAGCACAAAACATTTGAAAACCCCTTTTTGTAAACCGTTGCACCAACCAACGAAAAATGTAGTAAGAAACTACGAAAAATGACAACCAACCCATGGTTCTCTCAAAAGCAATAAAGCATGCATACACCCGCCATAAGTATTACATAAGCTTTAAACATGTCACATCCAAACATGAATCGTATACAAGGTATAAACTACCTATCAAGACAAAACAAAAGTCTTGTCATCAGCCACCTCCGGGCACCTTAAGGTCAACCTACAAGACCACGTTCACCTGAAAAAGGTTTTGCACAAAATCTCACAACGTGGGCCAAAGTCCAATAGAAAAAGACTATAAAGCCGTAAAGCAGGATATGCATTCACATAGCATATAGTTGACTCAATCACAAGAGCCAAAAAGGTTTTTCATCCTGAAAATCACAAGTTTTCCATCAAGCTAACATGAGCCTCAAAACGATTTTACTTCATAAAATTCCACGTTTCCAATATGCATATCAACAATGCAGATAACGTTTTCACAGTTAAAGAAAAATAGTAACCAAAACATTATTTTTCACTCAGACCACACAGCTGAGAACAAAATGTTATTTTTCCACTCGGATCGCTTAATCGAGGAAAAAAAATGAATCCTATGTACCGACTCTGTCAACTCAAGACAAAGGCAACAACTATAGACTTCTGCCCATTAACCTAGTTCTGAACAACTTAAGGCACGCTAGGTAATGACAAGTTCTATACAAAGTTACAACAACGCAAACCACTTAGTTTACGGGCCCAAAACCCGACGGCACTAAGCACCCACCACCTCGTTTACGGGGATTAACCTGAAGGGACGTAGCAACTTACTATGCACATGTTTCTGGACTTTCACCAAGGAGCACTACAGGCCCACATCCACACACACTCTGTCACGGCACATCTACAGGATCATTTAAAAACCATTACATAGCTCAACTACGAAAAATCATAAAATAGTTATACATCAACATGTATAAAAAGATCCAATCCATCAACCATGGAGATCAACTAGCATTTAAAACATGTTTTCATCAAAACGTTTAAAAGTTGAGACTCAACCCCGAGGGTTAGCTCCAAACCTCCAAAAACATATTTTTCAAGATTTTCACAAATCTCTTCATTTTTAAGCCTCCTTTTTGAAAACTACGGACCAATATTACATTCTAAGAAACCACGGGATTTTGGAACTCACCCTGATCTCAAAACTCTTAGTCTCACACAAATGAAAAAAAGGGTCGACACCAACAGAAAAAGTGTCAACACAAACAGCGAAGGTGTCGACATAAACAGAAAAGGTATCAACACAAACAGTGAAAGTGTCGTCACAAATAGAAAATGTGTTGACACAAAATAACAGCAGTGTAGGCAACACACGTAGAGAGCAAAAGTGTCGATACCAACAGAACAAGTGTCAACACAAACAGAAAATGTGTCGACACAAAACAATAGAGAGATTCAACGCAAACCGCACAAAACACTCAACACCAACGGAAGGAAAGGGTCGACACCAAAAGAAAACGTGTCGACACAAATAACAAAGTGTCGACACAAACAGAAAAAGGTGTCGACACAAAAAGAAAAATTTTCATATTACTGAACAGGCTACTCGGCGATGGTGGAAAGCAAACTCTAGTGATGGAAAAAGCTTCTCAGCCCCAAAATTAAACTAGCTAAACACCCCCTTTGCAACCCACGGGCATACACAAACCCAAAACAACAAAGATACACCGAAAGGAAAGCCTCAAACCCCTTTTCCTCCAACAAAAAATGATTTTTTTAACCAAAACCTAACTTTTTGAATTATAAACCAACTTTTCATGCATTTTTAAACAGTAAAAACACATATAATTGCACGTAACACCCTTTAAGGACAAGATAGTCTAGGATCCTACCTTGTTGAGTCAAAAACTCGACGCCTCGAACTCCGTGAAAAATGAACTTCTTCAAAACGAAATTTCGGCCGGATGAATGCAAAGCCCTCGGCGAGGATATAAAGGATCCGCTATCTGGTAGTTGAAAACCAAGCCCCAGGCCCCCGAGAAGTTAAAGAGAAGGTAGAACTTTTGGTTTGAAAAAAAAAATTAGCTTGTATGTTTTGAAAAATATCTCCAACAAAATATCTAAGGTTAGATATTTATAGGTCACAAAAATATCTCTCTTTTTTTTAAATTCGCACCACAACACTCAATGGCCCCGGTAATCAACCCAACATGTATTTCTAAGCCCGAACATGTATAAAACGCATATAAAAATGCTATTGTAAAAACAATAAACAACACGTCGAAACGTCACGAAAACTAAAACGGGTCAGGGTCTCACAACTCTCCTCCCCATAAAGGTTGTTGCGTCCCCGAAATTCAACACTGAAACTCAAGCCAAACACTAGCTTATCAACCATCAATAATCTCTAATGCAAACCCAGCAACACTGTATAACAGCACAAATGTTCGAGCGACTGAAACCCCCAAATTGTTGTCACACAAGGTAGACATGACTTTAAAGAATCAACTTCCATACAGACTACTCGCATGGGTAAGTTTCACTCACACTACTGTCATCCATGAAACATCCATAAAACATCGGATCAAGATCCAACTACTCTACCAAAACCTTGAAACATAACTCTCGCCGAACACAATCCACTCCAGCGACACATGCATAACATGAGACCAATCCACCATGCAACTTGATCCCAAACACTCTCTACTCCAGGACATAGGGACTATCACCCTCGTTCTCACTGCCACATACCGGCTCAATCACACCTCACAATGCACACCAAGGACCAACACCGTGAGTCAAAACACAAGATGTCGAAACCTGACATCGATCACACAAATCCACATGCTACACACCCAAACTTCACTCAAGTTCTAACGATCACCAAATGACCACCGACTTTGATACCACATCGTTACCCTGCTGATGTTAACCACGCCATCTCGAAACTGACACGACACCCATCCACGACCAACAACACAAACATCCAACCCTAGAGAGAAGCTCACTTAACTCACCTAGAATACCAAAGAACGCATATATCTCAACCATCATCTCACCCTAGAGAAACACTAGGTGATACACCATTTCCCAAGACAAGGTTCCACACGATTGACAACCAATCCGGCATCACAGCCACAAGGTTACCTGATTGCAACAAGTTACTTGACCAAACACGTCACGCAGACAGAACTTCTCATAACTCATTCCTCAATTCCTTGAGTCCACAATAGCAGAATATTCTAACCCAAGACACCAACCAAGACTTGCATCTTACACTTAGAAATTTTCTCATATACAAAACTCACCATAGCCCTTTCATTCCAACCAAACAATCACGTCTGTCCAAACAGGCCACGCTAATCAAGGCTTCTAAAACATCAAATCCTTCCTGACTCGTACCTTGCCATACTCTCGGGACCACTACCTGAACAAACGGTTATGCCAAAACACAACGCTTACCTATGCCACAACACAATACTTACAGCAGTCGATGATCACTCCTCGACTCCAAGAACTCTGAACAGTTCAAAGCCCCAAGCAGAAGATAAAGCCAGACTCACAAAAGTCTATCAAAAACCCACCATATGAATATCACAGCTGCACTTTTTTGACAAAACTCCCACTCTGCCACGAGCTAGGAGTACAACTATACCCACACAGTTCAAAACAAGCTGCACACAATGGTTAACGATCCTCAGCTGATCACTGCAAAAAGGGATTGTACGTCTCAACACCAACTCCCTTGTCTGCAAGGATAAGCATTCCCGGTCTACTAACTCGACCTCACAGGGAACATAACCCAAATGGTTCAACCATCCGTTCAAACCACGAAGAATCAATCTTCTAATCATTTGATCACGGCAATACAAGTCTCCCAGGCACAACTCCAAGGATCACAACACGGATAGAAAATCCACTGAGATTTTCATAGTCTTAGAACACAATCAAAATCAGAATTGATCACGAACCCAGCATATCCATCCAATCGAGATGAAACAACTCGCACCAGATAATCGCCTACAAGGAAACTCTCTCTCCATCCAGAGAAAGGAAAAAGGTCAACAAGAAGGAACCATGACACAACCTCAGCGTACTCCCAGTACTCATCAACAGTTGGCCCCCACAGAAACCTATAAATCTTACCGAGAGACCACCCCGACCACAGCCAAATAGCTACCGTCAACCATGATCATTGTACTCAGACCATTCGCTACACCAAGCTCTCAACTCTCAGACCTCATTTGCACACACATACGAACACCATCAATCTGCACACCTTATGCAACACGTCCCATCCTATAGGACTACAAGTTCATCACCAATCATACACAAAGACACACGTCAACCTTCTCGTCGTGCCTAAACCTCACTTCACCAGGTTATGCTTACTCACCTAACTCCTGCTAGGCAAATCACTACCACGTCACGGCCTCAAACCCACTGTCCAAGCAACTCACATAGAAAGTGCACGGTGCCACACAAGGAAATCCAATCCTGAGACCTTTTATCCAGAGTTACTAATAACTCACCTAACCATGCAGACGCCTTTCGCACTTCCATTTTCATGGGCAAACAACAAACCCACCTCTGAACCTAAGGTCGAACACAAATAACCTCCCGATGTATCACACTCAGGATACACCGTAGCAGCACTAAGCCAACCACACTATCAAACCCATCCACGGTCCCTTCAAACCTCATGCGCCCAGCAAGGTTCCCAAACATAAACTCCTAATCATGAAGATAACGACCGAACCACGGACCTGCATTCTCGTAGGAATCCCACAGAATCGATACTCGTCGCATGTTAGAACTGTAACCCAAATCCTTACCATTCTAATACCGTCACGATCCATGCTCCTCCCAGCATATCTACCACTCATGTCGTCCCCATATCCTCGAGCTTACTCACTCGCAACTCAATTCGCAAACCTCAATAAGGTATACCACGTCCAAAGTCATCAGAACTACTCTGACTACCAACAATATCCTCAGATGCTACACTGACAACCATCGACATTCTACCAGTAGGGAAATTCCTAGAACCACTCACATTCTATTACCTCAACATACGCCCGGCAAATGATTACTACGCTCCCATCCACTATGTTCCCGTCTATACCCTATCGCGAGTACATGGCTCATGACATAGCATGGCTCATGGCATACCTAATCCATCACATGGTCAAAACCATGTACACCAAACCTTAATCGAAAGGGATTACCACCATCCACAAATCCAATCACATCAACTGATTTCCCAGGGTCTCCGACACCCCATTGCCCTTACTCACTAGGCCACTCACTAGGCCATCCATAACACTAGCATACTCCCAAGAGGAGCCCGCTACCAAAACTAAGCCACTAACCATACTTCGACTACACCTAAACAAACTCTGCTTATGCAAACACTCAACGGTTTGCAAACCAAGGCTAACCTCACTTGATTGAACCTAACTCACTAACGAGTTTCACAACATACCAAGTGATCGACGCTCAACCCATAACCTTACCTCTGCAACTGATAACAATCGAGTCACACATCCAAGACCCAAACCACGGTCTCGTCGTCTCTAAGGGTGTACAGGTCATATATAAAAGCAACATAGAACACAATAACATGTCATGTTATTTCTAACACGTATCACATAATCATGCTAACACATAGCCAAACGATTATGCAAACTCATCACACATACCGAGGAGAATCGACAAGAATGACGTGTCACTTTAGATAACCTACTTAGATTCTCTGCTAGAAATCACATCAGCTAAACGCATTTCTAACCTGGCTCCCAAGTTTGTAAATCCAAACACCCGAAGATAAGACTAATTAATCCTAAGGTTCAACCTCCATACTCACATATACATGGCATCAACATGGTCAACAACTAACATGCTCATGTTCAAACGTAAACACAAGTAACCAAGTACACACACATTCTCACAAGGTGATGCACCCTCTTTCCATGGCTCATAGGTATTCGAACACAGAGCTCTGATACCAAGTTATCACGCCCTAAACTCTGGGTCACGCGATAAGTCCATAAACAACCACTAAAGCTGCCCAACACAATGGATGAAAATTATAAAGCCCAAACGAGGCTAAAACCTTTACAAAAACATACTACCGAAGGTTTATTTGATTTAAGAGAGTAGCCCAAGGGACTACGGTTAAGACCCCACAAGCCAAGCATTTAAAAATAAAATACGTGTATTGGATAAGAAAATCTTTTCTTTTTAAAAGAAGCTTGAGCTGTTCCAAAATCTCCCTCAAGGCACAAGAGTTTAACTAAAGCACAAACCATTTGAAAATCCCTTTTTGTAAATTGTTGCATCAACCAACGAAAAACGTAGGAAGAAACTATGGAAAACAACAAAAAATCCATGCTTCTCTCGAAAGCAATAAAGCATGCATACACCCGCCATAAGAATTACATAAGCTTTGAACATGTCACATCCAAACATGAACCGTATACAAGGTATAAACTACCTATCAAGAAAAACAAAAGTTTTATCATCAACTTCCTCCGGGGACCTAAAGGTCAACCTACAAGACCACGTTCACCTGAAAAAGATTTTGCAAAAAATCCCACAACGTGAGCTGAAACCCAATAGAAAAAGACTATAAAGTCATAAAGCAGGATATGCAATCACATAGCATATAGTTAACTCAACCACATGAGCCAAAAAGGTTTTTCATCCTAAAAATCACAAGTTTTCCATCAGGCTAACATGAGCCTCAAAACGATTTTACTTCATAAAACCCCACATTTCCCACATGCATATCAATAATGCAGATAATATTTTCACAGTTAAAGAAAAATAGTAACCAAAATGTTATTTTTCACTCCGAACACACAGCCGAGAACAAAAAGTTATTTTCCCACTCAGATCACACAACCGAGGAAAATAAATAAATTCTATGTACCGACTCTGTCAACTCAAGACAAAGGCAACAACTATAGACTCCTGCCCATTACCCTAGTCCTAAACCACTTAAGGCCTTCTAGGTAATGATAAGTTCTATACGGAGTTATAACAACGCAAACCACTTAGTTTACGGGCCCAAAACCTGAGGGTACTAAGCACCCACCACCTCGTTTATAGGGATTAACCCAAAGGCACGTAGGAACCTACTCGGTGCACATTTTTGGACTTTTCCTAAGAAGCACTACTGGCCCACATCCATACACACACTGTCACGGCACATCTACAGGATCATTTAAAAATCATTACGTAGGTCAACTACGAAAAACCATAAAATAGCTATACATCAATATGTATAAAAAGATTCAATCCATCAACCATGGAGATCAACTAGCATTTAAAACATGTTTTCATCAAAATGTTTAAAAGTTGAGACTCAACCCCAAAGGTTATCTCCAAACCTCCAAAAACACATTTTTCAATATTTTCACAAATCTCTTCTTTTTCAAGCCTCTTTTTTGAAAACTATGGACCAATATTACATTCTAAGAAACCACGGGCTCTTAGAACTCACGTCAATCTCAAAACTCTTCTTCTCACACAAAAGAAGAAAAGGGTCGACACCAATAGAAAAAGTGTTGACACAAATAGCGAAGGTGTCAACACAAACAGCGAAGGTGTCGACACAATCAGAAAAGGTGTCAACACAAACAATGAAGGTGTCGACACAAATAGAAAAGGTGTTGACACAAAATAACAATAGTGTAGGCAACACGTGTAGAGAGCAAAAGTATCGACACCAATAGAATAAGTGTCGACAAAAACAGAAAATGTGTCGACACAAAACAACAGAGAGATTCAACGCAAAGCGCACAGAACACTCAACACCAACGAAGGAAAATGGTCAACACCAAAAAAAAAGTGTTGTCACAAACAACAAAGTGTCGACACAAATGGAAAAAGGTGTCGACACAAAAAGTAAAATTTTCAAATTACTGAACAGGCTATTGAGCTATGCAAAAAGCAAACTCTAGCGACGGAAAATGCTTCTCAGCCCCAAAATTTAACAAGCTAAACACCCCCTTTGCATCCCACGGGCATACACAAACCCAAAACAACAAAGATACACTGAAAAGAAAGCCTCAAACCCCTTTTCCTCCAACCAAAAATGATTTTTTTAACCAAAACCCAATTTTTCGAAATATAAACTGGCTTTTTCATGCATTTTAAATGATAAAAACACATATAATTGCACGTAGCACCCTTTAAAGACAAGATGGTCTAGGATCCTACCTCATTGAGTCAAAAACTCAATGCCTCAAACTTTGTGAAAATTGAACTTTGTCAAAACAAAATTCCGTCCGGATGAATGAGAAGCCCTCGACGAGGATACTAAGGATCCGCTATCTGATTGTTGAAAACCAAGCCCTGGCCCCCGAGAAGTTAGAGAGAAGGCAGAGCTTTTGGTTTGAAAAAAAAAACTTAGCTTGTAAGTTTTGAAAAATATCTCCAACAAAATATCTAAGGCTAGATATTTATATGCCACGAAAATATCTCTTTTTTTTTCAAATTCGCACCACAACACCCAACAGCCCCGGTAACCAACCCAACATATATTTCTAAGCCCAAACATGTATAAAACGCATATAAACATGCTATTGTAAAAACAATAAACAGCACGTTGAAACGTCGCAAAAATTAAAACGGGTCAGGATCTCACAATACACTTAACTTTGAAATCACATCCAACGTCTTAAAAACTTGAAAACCAACATTTTATTCCATAGAATTTCATATGAAAATTAAGAAATCAACCCGAATAAGAACTCGATGATCTCACATTCATACAAGTCATGAATCCATGGCCTTAGGGCCTTACAAACAAATTGCTATCGGGTCAAATGAATTCTTCTAATGCATTAAAAATTTCAATTACCATAACCCAAATCCCCAAAGATACAACCACTGGAATACAGATAATCTCTTCCAGGGAAAATAACCCAACGTGGTCTTAACTTTAGTCCACTGAACTCGGCAACTTGCCTTCCGTAATACCTGAAATTGTTTATACAACATGAGTAAAGGCTCATAGAAAATAGACTAAAATGATCAAACCTATATAACAAGTTACAATGGTTGATGTGACATTTATCTTTCATCCGACGGTTGAAGATTATTCAATCTCATTCAACGGTGAGATCGGCGCCTCTCTGACTAAGCTCTCAACCCTCTCTATTTTTTCTCTCACGAGCACAGTGCCTCTTTGACACCACCGCCCACACAGCGCCTCTTGGACGTGGTTTCTGATTGCTTCTCTCACTTCCCTCCAACTCTATCTCGCACTCTCAGCTTCTCTCTCTACTTCCCATCTCCAATCTCTCTCACCACCGTTGCCCACAGTCGATCTCTCTCGCCATCTTTCTGAAGGTACTCCTTTGTCCTAACTCTCTTCGTTTATTTCTCATTCAATGGTGAGATCGACACCTCTCTAACTAAGCTCTCAACCCTCTTTGTCTCTTCTCTCACGAGCACGGCGCCTCTCTGACACTGTCGCCCGTACGGTGCCTCTTAGATATGATTTTTGATGGCTTCTCTCACTTCCCTCCGACTCTATCTCGCACTCTTAGCTTCTCTCTCTACTTCTCATCTTCGATCTCTCTCGCCACCGTTGCCCGTGGCCAATCTCTCTCGCCGTCTTTCTGAAGATACTCCTTTGCCCTAACTCTCTTCATTTATTTCTCCTCCTCTTTTGTTTTTCTATTTGGGGTTCATCAATGGCAGACAAGTCGAAAGGGTTTTTAGATGGGTCCATTTGACTCTCAATCTAGAGACGAACTGAGGTGAATCGAACGAACGCATTGTTGAGTTTCCATATCTGCAATTGGTATGTATATATATATATATATATATATATATATATATATATATAAGCATGTATCTATGGATCCATGAATAATGAAAAGTTCAGTACACATATTGCCCGATTGAACAATGAATAGTTTTTGCTAATGTTTGTGGAGATCCAATCTAATGTGATTCAAGATCTAATGGGTTGAGTAATAATTAATGTGATTCAAGATCAAGGTTTTCCCCTACTATGCTTTTGTTTTCCTCAACAGTACTTAGTGCATGCTTTTAAAGCTGACCTTCTAATCCTTTTCTTATAGAAATAAAATAAAATAAAAAAGAGAAAAAAGGAAAAGAAAAGAAAACAAGCCTGGCCTCTTTAGGGAGTGGTAAATGATGAAGTCTCAATGCATGGAATTTTGGGTCCTACTTTTTGTGTTGGTTATCTTTATGTTTGTCAGAGTTGGAGAAGCTGAGGCAAAGACATTGTTATAAATTGTGGTACAAATGCAGGTGTCAATGTAGATAGTAGGAGATGGGTTGGTGACTTGGCCTCCAATTCCACATTTAATGGAGATCTAATCTACGCACCACTCTATAGAACTGCCCAAATATTTACTGATAGTCTTAATTACACATTTAAAGGAACCTCTGGAAATTCTTTTGTTAGGCTGCATTCTTATCCACTCTTCTTTCAAAATTACAATGCAAATGAATCTTCGTTGTCTATCAATGCAAATGGTTTGAAATCAATTTTCGAGTTCAATGCTCCTGTGAGATTTCGCTTAAGAGTTCAGACTTACAGAGATCGGGGAGTAATTCAAGTTCATTTGTTTTGATCAAAGAGTACTTCTTTAATGTTGATCAGGATGTTTTTTTTTCATTGAGTTCATCCCAACTAAAGGCTCCTTTGGATTTGTCGATGCCATAGAAATCGTCCCAGTTGTAGACACCCTATTTGTTGACTTAGCAAACAAAGTACGTGAAAATGGTGCAAACGGTCCTCTGAATTTGAAAAAACCTGGGATTGAAACTATGTGTAGGTTAAACATGAGGGGTTCTGAGATTAAATCCAGTGGGGATGAATTTTGTTAATGCCTATTTGTGAATTACCCATAATTTAGGGCTGAACCAAGGTAATTATTAATGTCTTAATTTAGGATTGTTAATTTATTGATGCCCATTTTTGTATAGTTTTAGTGTATGATGCCCATTTTTGTATAGTTTTAGTGAATGAGGACCCATTTCAAGGCTTCACAAATCTCAAAGAATCTCTTCTAAACAAAAACCGATGGTTGTGCGCATTATATATACTTGGTTTTACTTGGTTTCCCATGGTTTTCCCTGAGATGAAAACCCACTTTCACAAAATTAATCTCTATGGTCGAGGTCTTTTACTGTATTAAGGAGCCACGAAACATAAATGTTTACTACCATGGGGGAGGATATTCATATTCTTATTGGTATGATTCTGATTTGGGATCAATTCGTTGCCTTAACATTTGATTTCTAACTTTTCTAGATCTGGGTCTATTCATTGCCATGAATTTGTTTGTTTGATAGACCCACGTGTTTGCTCCTTTTTCTTTGTTTTTCTCTATTATACCAATGTGTTATGGGTTTATGAAAAAATAGAGCACTATTGTGGTGTGTTTTGTTTGCTGCTTTTTATTTGCTTTGATTCATGCCTTATATACTCTCTTTTCTTATTTTTTTCAGATACTGAAATCTAATCCGGTGTATTGATCCGAGCCAATATATCTTTCTCATCTAAGCATCCTCCGTTCAAGTTTGATTTCTTATAATTTCACCAAAAAGGTATCAATTTAGATCTAGAAAGTAATCTAAATTTCTGAGATGGAACAGTTAGGTGTCGATTGAGTAATTACTTGATCACCTATTATTAGATCTAGAAAGTAATCTAAATTTATGAGATGGAACGATTTGATTTTATGTTTTTGAGCAGATCTATATAGATTATATGGGTGTCAAAGATATAAGATCAGGTCACTTTCTAGCAAACAAATATATAAGATCAAGTCAGGTCCAGTTAAGGAAAGCTATGTCCCGTTGGATCATTGGCATGGCAGTATAAAATGTTAAATCAGATTGTTGGAAAGAAAGCAACCAAATGTTAGCAGGTTTTAGTATTGGATGGTTTAACGGAAGAAATAAAATTTTTGTATTGGATGATTTGACAGAAATGAAATTTCATTGTGGCCTTCTTTTTTATGCGCTCTAATATTAATTCTGAATTTTAACTGAATAACATATGCTTTTGTTGTATTGTCATATCCTGTAGTCATTTTTTTTCCTTTTTATCATCAGTTGGTTTTTGGATTGTTTATAATGGAGTACAACTGGTGTTATTGGGTTGTGAACTTATTTTCTTTTAATGGAAATGAGGGGAGCACGAGACATTGTCTCAATTGATGGTGGGTTATAGTATATTTCTATTAATGTGATTTAATTGCATATGCTTTAATGTTTGTGCTTGTTGTCTGTACTTATAGGTTAATTGGAGGAAAAAAGTGCTCATTGGGCAAAATTAACCCAACGAGTGACGGTTTCATGTTGAAGTTCTATTCGTTAACTATGTTTGGTAACTACATTTTGTATTTAATTTGATCTTTTAAATGATCTCAAATTTATTCAAATTTTTCTTCTCTAAACGCGTATTCTTTTTTTTCGGTGTTTCTATGTTTGTATTATTTCAAGTTCTATGAGGCTCTCTACTTGATTATTATGCTGTAAATATGTTTTTATGAAAGTACTTAAAGTTTTATGTTTATGGCTCAGTTCTTATGATTTTCTTAGTTTTGAACCCCAAGTGAATTAGGATTTAAAATTTATAGTAGTTCTTAGTGAGACCTATCCATTCATTCCTTAGGAAGAACAACTCATCTATTCGATTCAATTTAAGTTCTATGGTTAAATTCTTATGTTAGGAGGTTGACGGTGAAAACCCAAATATGTTTAGTAGTAGAGTTGAAAGTGAGTTTACTCAAAACCCAAATATGTAGTAATATGAAAATTTTGATTGCAATTGGATTGATTTTTTTTAGTATGTTGTTCCTCTAAGTTGTTCTTAAGTATGATGGTAATTATCTAGCATGGATATGAATAGATAAATAAGAATTCAGAGAAAATAATTATTCAAATGCATGTGCCATGTTTGAATACATATGCCATGTTCCAATAGTGTCATAGGCACGAGTGATACCAAAAATATTTGTGGGAAGATTTACTGTTTGTGTTGTTACAGCTTTGAGTGAGTTGAACTTCCATTTTACTAAGAGAACTTGCTTATTCAAGTAATGCATCTTGACAGTATTTATGCTTAACATCAAAAGAGCAAAGTTTGATGTGATTTTTTTAATCATATATTCAATGCTTATTACCTCCAAGTTTGATCGTGTTTACAATTGATGCTACTCTCACTCATATTCTTTATTTTCTTCTTCTCCCATAATGTCTTGATTACCACGATAGGACTTACAAAACGATAGCGGTTAAACCCATCAACAAAAAGATCAAATGGTCTTACTACAAGGACTCTACTATGATGTTTACGGATAATGGACGGTTAGTTTCTAGAATTTTTCAAGCATTTATTTACTCACGACTCTGAATGAATTTAGTTTTTAAGATTTTGAATTATGTATGCAGAAGTAATTGATAAATTTTTCCCAAACCAAACTGATTTTGAATGGTTAATCATTCTAAGCTGATGTTTGAATTATAATTTGATCAGAAATTCTATTTTTAGCTGTCAATTTTTTCTTTCATTGTTCATCTCACTTGAGAAAGATTAAATCTCTCTGTCTTGCACTTTTTGCCTCTCTTTTACATGTTTGCAATTTTTTATATGGAGGCTCAGGCCATAACTCGTAAGTTCTAAATTATCACCAATTAGTTCTTATATTCTTATTTTGAAATAAAAAAATGATGGAGTTTCTATGTTAAGTTTTATGTAAATGCATTTATAGCTTTGGCTTAAATAATTGCTCTTCATTCTTTCTCTTTTTTTTCAATTGAATTTTATTTCTAAATTACCCTATTCTCTTTTTTTTCTTCTGCAAAATAGGTTTAGTTGTTAGTGTTTATGGTATGAGTGATTGAATTTAATTGCATCTACGAGTTCAACCTTTGATGAAAGTTACTTTTTTGTGTGTAGATTTTCAAAATTCGCAAGTAATGCAAAAATTTAAACTGTTGTGTTCAAATAGCTACAATACTATCATTTTTTGATAAATTTAATGATAATATTAGTATTAATATGCAATTGATCCATATTGTAGGATGAGTATAGAAATTAGTTATTGAATTAGCTATTGTTCTATAACATTTACAGTGACAATGTACATCTATATAAATAAAATCAATTTTGTTAATTTGTGGTGATATGTATTTTTTGTATTTTTTATTTTTAGGAGAGAGACGAACATTTTGTTTTTTTTTGTTTGGTTTGTGATTTTTGAATGGAGATTGGAGAACTCCTTTTGGTGTTTGAATTAAAATCTTGAATGGTGTCTGAGTGCTGATTCTTTGTAAAATACTTGAGTTTGAGTTGAAGAGAGAGTTTGTATGGACGTAGAGAGAGAGTCTATTTCTTTGCTTTTGCATTTGGTTAACCTTAAATATGATGTTGGTAATACATATTGTAGAGGATAAGAATTGTGATGTACTGGTCCCGTCCAAGCAAGCTGAGCTGTCAGGGATGGATTCCGCATGTACGCCTGCACAAGAAAGGGGTGAGATGCCCGCCGGTGGCTTTATACTGGTGGACCCTCCGACGATCGAGTCAGGCAAGGGTTTAGAGAGAGAGAGAAGAACTTGAGAGAGTATTTTGACAGAGTTTTCTCTAATGAAAAGTGAGCATACCTTTGCCTCTGAGTGGGTTGGTTATTTATATGAAGAAGTATACTTAACCCGCTTATGAAGTCTGACCCGACCTGAGCAGGTCGGATTGTGCCCCCTCTCCTTGATCTATGCATAGCAATCAATAGGCTGATGGTGACTTATCAATGCCATCTTTTCATCTTTTTGCAAGATCTTACTGGAACCTCCTTTTGTCATGTCAATCTATCTATTAATTCTCAGACCTAGTCTAGGCTACGGCAGCCCTCTCTGATACCCTAGCTGTATAATGGGTCCAGCTTCCACTGATCTCTTATCAGCTTCTGATACGCATACTACGGCCACTAATGATCGCATATCAATCTCCGAGCTCATCCATTAAGCTCATCCAAGGGATCTTGCTCAGATATGATAGCCGAACACTCGATCCGCTCAAAGAGATGGCCGTAGCGACCGGGCACCGTCCTATCCCGTCCTCATCTCTGTCGAGATCCAAGGAACTCGGGAGAACTATGCATGCTCGTCCACCCTGACCTGGGGGGACGTACTCCAAGGGTGCTATGCTGTACGGCATTCCACGCGTGCCACGTGGCCTGGTCAAATTTTGTCCCCCACAATTGCCCCCATCATCTTGCTATTACCCGGACATTTCGGCTACTAGAAGGGGATGTGATGATCCTGCTTGAATTATTATTTTTCCTTTAATAGGGAGACTTGTTGAGCAAGTTTGGCTGACGCACTGTCTCTTAGCTTGATTGTATGCCAACCGCCACGTCTACCACGTGGCAATCCCCTATCGACTCTATAACACATTTAATGCGCGTATTAAATGCGTACGGCATCAACTGTACCTTGGGTACAGGAACGTTACAGGAATGTCGGCCGTCAATTTCAACAAATGTCAATCATTGGGTTTAACTACGGTGTGGAGCTCGGCTCGCTAATTCGGTAGGAACTTTTGTCCGGTCACACTAAGATGGTGGATGACATTGCTTGGCTTACGATCTGAACAAAAAGATGCCGCGTGGCCGAGCATTTTCCTCTAATCGGGCTACATTTGCTCGAGTGTGTGCGTTGTTTGCATTTAATTATGTATTTAATGCTTGCGGCGCATGCTGCCCTAGGCACCATATCCAGCCCCCCTTGGCGCCTGATTTGAACTCGAGGGAGGAGTATAAAAGGGTTAGGCCTTCCTTTATTCCCCTTTTACAAACTCTCTCCTCTCCCCAGTCTTTCGGTGATTTCTGGCGAAATACTTCGGCGACATCAGCTGCGGAAATCCACCACCTTCACCGCTTTTCGTCTCATCTCATCTACTACTTCCAGGTATTTATCTATCCTTCCTTCGCTTTTCTTTCTTCCATTCATTGTTTGTCGCACCACCGCCGATGCGCCACTGTCATGGCCGCCGTCGGCGTTGTTCACTGCCGCCAACACTTGCCATGATTTTGATGGGAGTCTGGACTCCCTGTCCTTTCCTTCAACCTCCCCTGAGCCTCTGCCATGACTGACGGTGGCTGTGAGCAGTGGTACCTCTCATACACGTTAATATTTACATTCGTTTGTAACGAGCTGAGCCTTCGTCACCATTTTTTTTATAGATTATATGGGGCGTCTTGCTAGGTACGTTGACTCTCCCGAGGCTCTTGTCGAGCTTCATAGGGCTCGGTCTATCCTCGACGACGTTAGCATACCCCAAGCTACAAGTGAGGAGACCTTGACTACTGAGGAGCTCGGGGAGGCCATTTTCCCCCTTGTGGCTCTCCTGGAGTCCAAGATTGAGTTCCCTCTCACGAGCATTATAAGGGAGGCTCTCTCCTTCTACCGATTGTGCCCAGCACAACTTACCCCCAACTTCTTCTCAATACTGATGGGGGTAGCTCTATTGAATCGCTATATGGGCATCAACCTCAATGTTTGGGAGATTCAATATTGCTATACCATCTCCGAGACAACTAGGGGCCTAAGCAAGTATTATCCCAAAGCCAAAGACAATTGGAGTATTATGCTCAAGCTCAAGAACGCTCATAAGGGCGACCTTGAAGACTTCATAGTGGTCGGGGGAAATTGGAAGCTCGGGCCTAGCATTCAAGATGCCCAGGCACGGCTTTATCCGACCAGACCGGGATCCCTAGGTACCTGAGCTCGTTTCCTTTAATTCTCTTTACAATCCATTTTAGCAGTCTGCTTGGTACTCTGCTTGGTACTAATATACTCCTTTTTCAGGTGCTCATTGCAACATGTCCGCCACCCGGGACAAGAAGGACAGAAGACACGGGAGAATTAACTTTGATCACCTAAAGCGGGTCCTCGACTGGGATCACTAAGTGCGCCGCTTTTCAAGGTTGTTCAACAAAATCCCCATCTGTTTAGACGAGCTCGGACGTCGCCTGGCTCCTATTGAAGAAAACCATGCCGAAGACGCCCAGAACCAAGCTGCTCCAAGCACAGGAGCGTCGGCATCCCGAACAACATCAAGAACCGCATCCAAAGCCTCATCAACCCGATCAAGCTCGTTTTGTAGCTCGAATAGGATGTCGCAACGGAACCTTATCAACACTCTCCTCGGGCGTCTGCCCTCTTCCTTCATGCCGGGCTCATTCAGCCAAGCTCCAATGCCGCCCATAGGGGGTCCTATCCTTCCAACCAGTACATCAACTGCCCTGGCCATTGCTTGGACTACCATCTCTCCTCATCCCACCGCCTCAGAAGTCTCCGAGCGCCAGGTGCGCATGAGGACTGAAGCTGATCCACCCCCAGCTGCTCTGACAACCACCTCATAGGTGACTCGTGAACCTGAGGTACTCACTTTTAGCCCGATGTACCGTGGCAAGCCTCTCACTGCGCTGGATTTCGTATAGGAAAATCATCAGCCTACGTGGGCACTGGCAAAAAGCCTTTACTTGCCCAGGGACAAGGTGGAGTACGAGGCCATCCCGAACACCTCGATTGCCAAATAGGCCGCACAGCACGTCATCGTGGTAAGCTCCCGTACCCCGGTGACTTGTAATTTATCTTATATATGAGCCAAGCTGACACTTTCAAATTACGCAGGGCCTGCAAATGAGGATAGAAGCTGCCGAGCGGTGCAGCAGGCTTCGGGAGAGTTACGATCTTATGCACGTCAAGACGCTGAAGCTGAAGGACGAGAACAAAGTCCTTTATGCTCAGCTCAGGGAGATGGTGAAGGCCAAGGAGGCTGTAGAATTTCGAGCTTGCTCCTCCCTAGACACTGTTAGGGAGAATGAGGCGAACCATGCCTTGGTGCTAAAAAGGAAAGACGAGCTTCAAAAGGCTTACGCCGAGCTCGAAGCCACTTCTGCCTGCACATCAAAGCAATAGTGGGATGCCGGGTACAACAAAGCTGGAGATGAATACGAACCCCAAGTCCTTACTCTGCAGAACTCGATCTTCAAGATGGGTTGGGATGCTGCACTCACCGCCGTTGTTATTCCCGAAGATTCTGAGCTGCACCGGTTCATCCCTTGGCTCCAGCCATCCATGGCCTTCCCCCGTGACCTAGCCTACCTACTCAAGAAGGCCATCCCCCCTGGGTAGGTTGTGGAAGTTCCCCCCTTGCTGCCACCGCTCTGGTGGTTTCAGGGCAGGAGAATCCTCCTCCCCCTCCCCCTGAAGTCTATGTTGCTCCTCCTCCTCAACTCGTGCAAGAGAATGACCCTCCTCTCCCTGAGCAGGATCTCATAGGAGACGAGCAGGAGGATACCATTGAGAAGCTCGATCTGCTCTGGTCTAAGGCTTAAACTGCTGATCTGAACACCATCGTGGATCTAACCGTGGATGATGACGAGCCAGAGCAAGATGGGGGTGTTACCCGAGTTGAAGGGACCTCGCAGGTAGATATACATGAGGAACAGGTCACAGGGAGGCTCCGGGGACCGATCAGCCTGACGTTCCAGCCTCTTCTAGCTAGAACTTCATTTTAATTATTTGTGTTATCTTTTCTTCAAGTCTGCGGTGCACGGCCTCGTCCCATCTGTGAGGTCGGTCTGCTCTACTTGTACTCATTTTAACTTTCAATAATAAATGAAAGTGTTTTTGTTTAGTCTCTGATCATCGCCTTCTGCTCACTCTTACTTTGTTCTTAATTTTTTTATGAAGCTCAGCCTCCCCCCACTGGGTGAGATCGGGTAGTCCTGCTTTCATAGCGGAGCTGGGCTACTTTATGCCTAAAAAATAGGTCTTTGGGGCTAGTCAATTGTAGAAATCTCAAAATTACCAAGTGACTCAAGGTCGACTTAGGTTTTTACTGCCCGGTCACACCGATGCTGCTTCGCCGAGCTGGGTCCTTCTTGGCCAGGCATAGCTCGAAGTCATCTGAGATTTATTCTGCCTAGCCAAGCTAGGATTTTCTTACCCAAGCATGACTTGAAGTCATCTGAGACTTTTAATGCCTAGCCAAGGTAGGGCTTTCTTGCCTAGGCATTGCTGGAGGTTATACTGCCAAGATCATTATTTTTGTTAAACGATTTTTGGTAAAAAATTAACTGGACAGGCAAACTCCGAAATGGGCTCCAGATAAAATTTTAACGTCAAATCATAAAAAATAAACCCGTGCAACCAAAGTTAATTTAGATGAATACCTCTTGTCGATCTAATCTTCAACTACGACTTGA
>JAUMHN010041085.1:0-28438 GCA_032360265.1 Heliamphora ciliata | reverse complement strand
TATATCATTATCATTGAGATATTATTTTTGTCTTTCAAAGACTTAAATATATCGGGGTTCTGCCGATACAAGTTCTCAGAGAATTGTAGGTCACACTACGTTCGAGGATCGCGTAAAAAAATACAGTAGAAGATCTTACTGGAGTTTCAACTCGAAATCAAGTTGTAGCTGAAGATTAGATCGACAAGAGGTATTCATCTAAATTAACTTTGGTTGTACGGGTTTATTTTTTATTGTTCGACGTCAAAAATTTATCTGAAACCCGTTTCGGCATTTGCCCGTCCAGTTAATTTTGTTACCGAAAATCGTTTTACAAAAATAATGATTTTGGCAGTATTGCCTCTAATAGTGGGAGGGTTGTTCAACAACCTGACTGGTATATATTATTGGGAGAGTCTTTTGATAGGATCCTGACAGAACTAGATACTGAGCCCTGTAACTATAATGAAGTACTTTAAGACAAAGATGCAGATCTTTGGAAAAGGGTTATGAATTCATAAATGAAATCTATGTATTCCAATCAGGTTTGAAAACTTGTAGAACCACCCGAAGGGATAAAACCCATTGGATGTAAGTGCATTTACAAGAGGTAGAGAGGAGCCGATGGAAATGTTGAAACCTTCAAAGTTAGACTTGTTTCTAAATGGTTCACTCAGAAAGAAGAGATCGATTATGAAAAAACTTTTTTGTTGGCAGCAATTCTTAAGTCAATCCGAATTCTCTTACACATTGCCACTCATTTCGATTACGAAATCTGAAAAATTGACGTCAAGACAACTTTTCTTAACAGAAGTCTTGACGAGTGTATCTCTATATAACACAACCAAACGAATTCATTGCAATGGGCCAAGAACACATGTTGTGTAAGCTTAAGAGATCCATTTATGGACTTAAGTAGGCATCGAGGTCTTGGAACACTCGGTTTGATCAAGCCATTAGGTCTTATAGTTTTGATCAAACTCCAGATGAGTCCTGTGTGTACAAGAAGCGTAACGAAAGCGTGGTGATCTTCTTAGTACTTTATGTAGACGATATCTTGCTCATAAAAAACGACGTGGGGCATTATCTACGGTTAAAGTATGATTATCTGGGCAGTTCGATATGAAGGACTTGGGAGAAACCAGTCACATTCTTGAGATCAAGCTTGTGCGAGATCGAAAATAAAGAATGCTGGGCTTATCACAAGCAAAATATATCGATGATATCTTTACTCGTTTTAGCATGTAAGATTTCGAAAAAAGATTTCTCCCTTTCAGACATAGAATCACTATATCCAAGGATCAGTGTCCTAAGACACCTGATGAGATAAAAAAGATGAAGGCGTTCCTTATGCTTCGGCAGTAGTAAACCTCATCTATGCTATACTTTGTATTAGATCCGACGCCTTCTTTGCCATTGGCATGGTTAGTAAATATCAGTCTAACCCATGGTAGGAGCATTGGACTGTGTAAAGAATATAATCAAGTACCTGAAAAGAACTAAGGATTATATGTTGGTTTACCAGGCAAACAATCTAGTACCTTTAGGGTACACAGACTCAGATTTTCAATCAGACATAGAGCTTACATCAAGAGACAACCTTATAGATCCTTTACAAAGAGCTTACCGACTAAGACTTTTGATAATCATATAGAGGGCATGGGAGTTAAATGTATAGCAGCATGATTTTGAGTATAAGTGAGAGATTATTAGGGTTGGTATACTGAAAACAATATTTTAGTATTTAATTTTATTTTTAATAAAATTAATTTTTTATTTTATGAGAATCTTTATGAGTAATGTATGTGTATCATTTTTTTAATGTTATGCATGGATGTCCGATATTCTGTATAGTACTTCATCTAGTGTGTAGAGCACGACGTACATACGGAAGATCAAATTTTAGGTTCTTGCAGAATATAAGTTTTAAGTTCACAGTTTAGATAGAAATGGACATACAATCAGTACAACTATGACACAGAGTTTTAGTAGTTCTATCTTGGTTACGGGGAACAGATAATAGCGTCATTTATTATTTCGACTCTCTATGTCAGTACACTTTATGTGTATTGAATGGGATATTTGGGATAATTAATTTTATACTGACTATATAAATTAATTCACACCCGAAGGTTATTATGAATAGTGCTTATCTTCTTAATCCTAAAATAATTATTGATTTGCGTATATTTAATATTCGTTGTTTTCATTCATTTGATGATGCGATCTTATATGAGTTTATATTCTCGGTGAGTTAGATGGCGATATTATTTATATGGTGAATATTAATTATTGTCGGAATCCATGTCTTGAAAGATCAAGATTGACGATACTCCCTTAAGATAACCTATAAGTTTTGACCGGGTCAAACCTACAGGTGAATTTTATTATCCAGCGGTCAAATAAGTTAAATGAAAGGGTTTAAAAAATATCAAGATGTCGATTATATTAAATTGGCAGTAATTAAATTTAATTGGCAGGTATTGAGAATTTTAACGTGGAGAGAAATAGTACGCATTTAATAACAGGAGCTCAATGTTATATAGTCTTGAGATTATGGGTCAGAGTGAAATTATAGTTCTTTAGTGGTGTGAATTGTAATTTAGTGTTTTATGAAAATTGTTAAAATCGCAGCTGATTTTTCATAATTACAGATATCACTATGAGATTTTCTTAATTTCGAAAATTCCGGATACGTGTCTGTGTTCCACTAGAAGTCTTACTCATAATTACTCTCCAGGTCCCAATTGTAGCCATATAAATATGCGAGTAGGCTGAACCAGTTTCATAACTTATCTTTTAAGATTAAAGCTGTCCTGATTCTGCCGGTACGAGTTCTCGGAGGATTATAACCTACACTATATTCGAGAATCGCATAAGAAAATACAGTAGAAGATTTGACAGGAGTTTCAACTTGGATTCAAATCATAGTTGAAGATTCGACCGGTAAAAAGATATTCTTCTAAATTAACTTCGGATGCACGGGCTTTATTTTGATCGTTCGTCATCAAAAGTTTTATCTGGAGCCAGTTTTGGCATTTGCTCGTCTAGTTAATTTTTTTCGTTAATCATTTGTAAAAACAAAGATCTTTGCAGTCTTGCCTCCAATAAGTAGGAAGAGCGTCATAAGCCCTATGACAGTTATCATGGAAGAGGAAGGTTAAATAGCTAGCTCACCTAGTATACCACACCAGTCTGATACTTGTCTCCCTCAAACACGAAGCCCATGCCCCTTAAAGGAAAAGCCTTGGATGATTTAGGAAAGGAAAAAGAAGAAGAGAATGCTTCTTGACATGGGAATTAAGTCTTTCCAAAAAGGAGCCAAGACTCTGCACAAGAAAAACAAGTCTCAGAACCTTAAGAATAGTCCAATGGTTTCTCAGCTATCCTTTTCCACATAGGATATTCAACACAGGAACAACATAATAAGAAGAGAAGCCGAAATGATTTTGGAAACTAGCAAGATGATGGCCTAAGATTCGAAGAGGATGATGAACAAATAATCTTAAGATTGATAAACATGAAAGGAGTAGAAGGACAGTGAGTTGCGACAAATCCAACAGGATGAAAATTTTGTCAGGGAACCTGAGAGGCTTGGGAAGAAGAGAGAAAAGGAGAATGTTAAAGAAGGTAATTAAAAGCAGAATGATACAGCTCATTCTAAATCTGGAAACCAAGTGGGAACTCATAGATCAAGCTAAAATCAACAGTATTTGGGGAGATTTGAACTGTGAATGGGTAGCAGCCAATGCTATTGGGAGATCTGAAGGCTTGTTGTGCATCTGAGACAAAAGTTTCTTAGTAATCCAACAACAAATTATCAACAAGAACTACATAATTATCAGAGGTACAATCTGCAACTCCTTTGACTCTATCATATGCAATTTCTATGGACCATGTGAAAATTCTGATAGAGCAAGGTCATGGGAGGAAATTATCACAACCTATTTTCATATATGGTGCCTGTGATCGGCCAATGACTCAGAACCCACCAAAAGTCTTTTTTTTTCTTATTTTCTATTCTTATTTTGAATTTCGTCAACTGATTTTTTTAAACAAACTCATTCAAGTCATTCAAATTTTAAAGCAAAGTAACTTCTTCATTGAAAAGTAATCATTTATATTGAATACTCCCGGTAAATCATTTCAAAAACCCTAGAGTTTCTAACAATGCGATCAACATTCAAACATTATAACTAAATAAAGAATGAAAATGCAGCAATTACAGAAACACAAAACCATGAATTTAACTTTCTTTCTCGGCTACCAGTTTCTTCTTTCCATCATGCGTCACTTGAAATTTTGTCAACGTTCATTAGCAATGCTAGTGTGAATTCAATGATATCTATATTATTAACCATTTCACAATGTCATGATGATATATTTCAAAATCTAATTTTTAGGTATCGAAAATATTTTCAGTTTTAAGGTGTCAACTGTAACTATAATCAGTTTTAAGGCGTCAACTATAACCGTGATTTCTCTCGATTTTAAGGTGTCAATCGTAACTGTGAGATTCGGTTCCGTTTTATTTTGCTATATATATGTATTTGACGTGATCTTTTTCGTTATATGTATATCCTCGGTGAATGGTTTATACTTTATTGTCGTAGAATATCATGCGTAAATGTGTTTTATGCTTTTTCGGGTTTCGTTCAAGCCTATTTAGTTTTGACCCTTTAATTCAGTTTTTCACCCAGTGATGGCCGCTCGAGCAGTGGTCTGTCCGCTTGAGCGGGCCTGTGGCATGGAGTTGGGTCGGTAGGGACTGCTCGAGTAGGATCGAGCAGGGAACGAGCAGGGTATAACAATGTGTTATGTCGGCAGGGACAGCTCTAGCGGTGACAGCCTGGCATGAATATCTATAAAGGCTGACAGCCTTGGTTTTTGAGCCAAAAATATATTTTTCAAGTCTATCTCTTCCTCTACACCTTTTCTCTACCTTCTCTTTAGCTTTTGGAAGGCCTGGGGCTTGGTTTTTGGTGGTTAGATAGCAAATCCTTGTTATTTGTGCCGACTGCTTCGCGTCCACCTGAACAGAATCTCATTTCGACGAAATTCGATTTTCGAGATATCGAGCTTTTGGCTCTCCAAGATAAGATCCTAGATTATATGGTTGTTAAAGGGTGCTACGTGCAATTATAGACCTTTTAACCGGTTAAAAATGCATTATATATCATGTCTTCTATTTAAACCTTATTTTTCGGATAAAATATTTTGCGCTTTTTTTGGTTTTCTACATGATATAAATTGTAGATATATCTGATTTTCAAATGGTGATTTTGAAAACGGTGGATTTATGAAAATCTCGACAAACTATGTTTTGGAGGTTTGGAGCTAACCCTCACGGTTGAGCCTCAATTTTGAAATGTTTTGCTGGAAATGAGAAAAAACATTTTAGAAAAAAAATATTTTTGTTTGATCTCCATGGTTGATGGATGGATCTTTATACATATTTAATGTATAAATTGTGAAAATATTTTCGTAGTCGAGTTACGGGTAGATTTTTAAATGATTCTATAGATGTGCCGGGATAGCGGGTATTTGGCACGAGTTGCCCTCAGTGAAAGTCTGAAAATGTGCACAGAGTAAGTGCTTTGTACCTTCGGATTAATCCATGTAAATTAAGTGGTGGGTGCTTTGTACCATCGGGTTTTGGGCCCGTAAATTAAGTAGTTACGTTATGGTGGCTCCATATAGAACTTGTCCTTACCTAATAGGTCTTAAATGATTCAAGAATTAGGTAATGGACATGAGTTTATAGTTGTTACCTCTGTCCCTTTGTGATGGAGTCGGTACATAGAATTTATTTTTTTCCTCGATTGTGCGATTCGATTGGAACATAACGTTTTGGTTACTGTTTTTCTTTAACTGTGAAACATTATTTGCATTGTTTAAATGCTCGATTTTGATGATGGAAAACATTGGGTTTTATAAAAAGAAATTCTTACTGTGGTTGAGTTAGCTTCTACTGTATAATTATATATCCTACTTTACAGCTTCATAATCTGTTTCTATTGGGCTTTGGCTCACGATGTGGGATTTGTTAAACCTTTTTCAGGTAGTAATGTTGATGATCACGAGGAGTTGATCTAGTGAAACCGCGGTGGCGGAAGACTTTATTAATTTTTCTTTTGTATGCCTGTTCTAAAGGCGTGTCTTCTACGCCTTAGGGCGATATAGTTATACATATTGGAACTGAATGTCTACTACTTATGAGAGATGAATTTTGGGTACCCTTTTTAATTTCAAAGGCTGCATTTGATTGTATAAAAACCTATTTTCATAAAACTGGTGTTTGGTGAATTTTCACGTGACCCTGGATTTTGGGGCGTAACAACTTGGTATCAGAGCTCTGGATTCAAATACTTAAGAGCTATGAGAAGAGGGTGCATCACCTGGTGAGTACGATTGCGTATGCTTGCTTGCATATGTTTTAAGCATTTTTATGACATGCTGATAGCCTGTTATGTGAGTATGGAGGTTGAATCTTGGGATGGATAGTCTTGCCTTAAGGCGTTTGGACTAACAAATTCAAGTGCCATGTTAAAAACGCATTTGGTCGACGTGTTTTTTAATAAGGAATCTGAATAGGTTATCCAAATTGATGTGTCCGTCTTGTTGATTCTCCTCGGTGTGTGAGATGTGCTTACAGTGTTAGCATGAGTATGTCTTTTATGTTAGTCATAGCGTGTTGTATAGGAAAGCTTATCTTGTTATAATGCCTTCATTTGAACTTCACTGGATACCCAAAAACCGAGAGCAATAGAAGCTAGTGTTTGGTAAAAATATGGAGAAAGTGCTAAACCGTTTTTACTTAGGACAAAATGTTCACCTATTTGTCTTAAGATTTGGCCTTGGTGTTAAACATGAGAGTTGTAGAAAATATTTTTATCTAAATGATGTATAAAAATTATAACTTAATCTCATGTTTAGATACCCCAAAGCATGGTGGCCCCTTTTAATTTAATACTTGGTTTTAGCCTTAAAAGTTGCTAAGTGTGATTCGAGCACCCTTTGCTGTGAGACTCGAGTTTTTGTAAGACGATTTATTTGAATTAGTTGATTAGTGTTTCAAGTGAATGTATAGTGATTTAGAACCCATGCTGTTATATTGAATTATATCTTGAGAATTGTACCTTATGCTTTCCAAATTGTACCATGAACACTGCCATGATAGTTGATGCCATACTATAAATTGTTGCATATGAGATCAATGGTACACATTATGAGTATTGTCATTTGCATCGTAGCATGTTGGAGTCCATTTGTGCAAATCGTTGTTGGGATGGGCTGTGCTGAGATTGTTATTTTTGATTCTAAGTCTAGGGTGTCCCTAATTGCCATTTTCAAAAATGTTTTGGTTTATACACCCTGGGTGCATCTCCGGTGTTTGAAATGATTTGGCATGTAGACCCTCGGTGTGTCCCCGGTGTTATAGATTTGGTTTATACACCCTGTATGCGTCTTCGGTGTTTGAAATGGTTTATGGATATTGTTGGGCACCATGGGTTCGTCGCTAGCCTTCTGGTTTGATGATTTGGACTTGGGTTGATGCCAAACGAGTAATCTTGTTCTTAAGGTGGGTTTTGTGCGCATATAATTTTGGCCTGGTTTTGGGATAAGGTTGTTATTAGCCACCCCATGCCGCTGCCATTGAGTAAAATAGCTGTGGCATGACGCTTGGCGAAGTGCTTACTATTCGCAACGAAACGAGAATGGGTTTGGTGATCAGAGTCTCATCAAGTCTACTCCGGTGATTTTCGGTATGGAATTCCTGTTCTAATCTAGGTGCATGCTCGGTTGGGCATTTGCATTTCATACACGGCATCTCATATACGTATGCTTATTGACTTTTCTGCTACTCTGTCATAAATTTGTCTGTCTCCTTGACTGTAACCTGTACGGAGTATTATATGGTTTGTGTTGTGGTAAATTTTGTGCCATGAGATTAGTTAGAAGGTTAGAGTGTTTTGCTTCTGGACCTTGGCTCATGGCATTCGTGCCACATGTGAGGAGTTTTTCGAGAAAGTCTTCCCCGAGGGAGAAGAAGAATTGGAAGAACAAGGTGAATTCTAAGAGCACATGGACCCGGCTGATGCATTTTGAGGAATCAAGATTCCCACTTTTGTTCTTACATGCAGTTTATCCCGTGTTTAGCGATTTTTGAATTTTTTCTTTAGTAAAAATGTAATAGATATGTAATTGTGGATGGCTCAGACTCGTTTATAATGTATTAACTATCGTATATAAATATGAATGTATGGCTAGTTTATCCCTATACTTATATTTATGTATGTCCTGACGTGCCCGGAGGACGGGGCGTCACAGTTGGTATTAGAGCTTAGGTTTAGTGAACTTTCAGGACTTGGGTTATGGGAGACCACGAGTTTTGTAGCGTAGATTTTCTATAGGAAGTCTATATTATTAACTTAACACTTATGATTTTAACAATTTAAAACCTTTACCTTAAGTTTCCCTTTCCTTAGGATGGCAGCCAGCGCCGAACCAGCAGGAGAGCCATGGCAGGCGCAGGACTCTGAGGATTCAGATCCAGAAGAGGACCTATAAGAGGTGCCCATGGAGGAACAAGAACCGATTGAAATTGTCCCTTTAGCGTGGTTTTTCCTAGGAGAGTGGCCGGGTAATGAAGAAGAAGAGGCCGAGGAAGCCGAAAAAGGCGACGAAGAGGCCAATTACGATGCGGACAACCAAGACAAAGATGAGAATGAGGACAAGGATGAAGAATAAGGAGCCATTGCTTTCCAGTACGACAAGCTTGAAGCACCTGCACCTGAATCTGATGAGGATGAGGTCGTCGATGCTGCTCTATACTTTGGTCGTCAAGACAATCGAGGGTATCGCGTGGGAGAATGGGTGTACGCCAAAATTTGTCCGGACAAGATGTGCTTGTGGAGGAAACCAGAGACCTTTCCCCGTTTCATAGGACCTGTACGAGTGCTCAAGAAGTACAGCAGAACACTTTACCGTTTAGATTTTTTCCTAGGGTTTAAGGCCCGACTCGGAGACATATTGACCACGAAATGGATGCAACGATAGAGACCGAAGGATGAAAGAGGAATCATCGACCCACTTGACCCAACCATCGACTTCGACAACCCAAAAATATATCAGGAGGTTCCAACAGCGATAACGAACATGATGAGGATGGGACCAACCAATGCTTGGCATGTCGAGGTGCTATGGCGCAGCTTTAACATATACGATGCAACATGGGAACGCGAGGCGATTGTTCAACATTTCTACCCGCATCTCTTTGCTTAAGCCTTAGTGTGTAGGCGCTGTATTTTCCCTTTTGTTTAAGTGTTGTAGTTGTTTGTGTGTTGTATGCATATTTTACGAACTACTCGAAAAATCTTATACCAGTTATGAGTTGGAATGAAATAAAAACGTTACAGTGAATTCTCTACAAATAATTTTGCAACCCTACATTAACTCCACAAGATCCCAAAACACGAGAAATAATCAAGAACTGAAACAATTTGCAAGACCATAACTCTCTCTTTTTTTAGGATGGCTGGTAGACGACCAAATCACCGACAAACTAACAGACCCATAGTCAATGAGGTGCTGGGATTTGCTCAAGTGTTCCGAGAACAAGCCACTAGCATCAACCGTCCTATCGTACGTAATCGAGCATGGTTCTTATCTGAGATGGGTAGACAACGAGCCTCGACGTTCAGAGGAGGAACAGAACCTAGGAAGGCAAAAGAGTGGTTAAGGGCGGTTAAGAAGTTGTTTAATTCTATGGGAGTTTAAGACAAAGAAGACCGCGTAGCCTTGGCAGCGCACCTACTAGAAGGAGAAGCAGATCACTGGTGGTCTTTAATCAACAACACACAGGATGTAGCAACACTAGCTTGGGACCAGTTTGAGGGTTTATTCTTGGAAAAGTATTTCCCAGCCCCCTTTAGCGAAGCACAAGTTCGTGAGTTTCTGGATCTTAAACAATGCTCGATGACAGTAACGCAATACATGAATCGTTTCGAGGAGTTAAGTCGCTTTGCCGCAACCCTAATACTTGATGAGGAATCTAAGGCAAAGAAGATTGAGTGGGGCCTAGAGCCATCTATTCGAACCAGGGTGATTTGTTTGTAGCTCCCTACATACACTCAAGTAGTTCGAGCCGCTTTGCTCGCTGAGACCGATCAGGCCGACTCAAGGAAGATTTGGAACCAAAAGAAAGGAAGTACCAGCTTTGGAGGGCCTATGAGGAGCAACAGAGTGTTTATTCCTAAGAAACCGTACAACCAGGAGTACAGACAAGGGCAACCAAGAAATCCCTCCGCAACACCTACAGTATGCTACGAATGTCATCAACCAGGACATAGGAAATATGAGTGCCCGCGTCTCACACAGAGGAATCAGAACAATCAACCCCAACCATGGAGGCAACCACAGAACCAACTGCCAAGAAACCCACAACCTGTTCAAGTTGCCAGGCCAACTGTTAACCCACCGAATGGAAGAGGAAGGCCACCACGCAATGCAAATCAGAAACCCCTGGGAGGTTCAAACAATGGGATAAGGAACAGGAACAATAGGAACAACAATAGGAACCGGCCTATGGGAGGATGCATCTTTGCCCTGCAAGAAGAAGAGGAGGAGGAGGACACTCAGGTCATACAAGGTATGTTCGTGTTGTTTAATACCTTGGTGAAAGTGCTGTTTGATTCTGGAGTATCCCATTCTTTTATATCTTTAGCTTGCATGAAATTTTTGTTCTTGGAACCTGAGGCCCTAGACCAAACCCTAAGCGTTATCACACCCTTAGGAAGTCTAGCACGAGTAGATTCAGTTTGTAGGGTGTGTACGTTGCGAGTAACCGACACCCTTTTTACTTGTGACTTATAAGTGATGAACTTTAACGGGTACGACGTGATTCTAGGAATGGATTGGCTCTCTGGACATCGCGTTATCATGGATTGTCGACAAAAGAAAATATGGGCACAAGTAGAGGATGGCACTTCCGTGCGAATTCAAGGAGAACGATGCGAAGTCTTAACCCTGAGTAGTGCGAAAGAGCGTGAATCGAATAACTTCGTAGGAAGATTAACATGTCTGCTTGCTAGTAGAAACGTCTCACCAACACCTGAGTTACCACAAGTCGTGTGTAAATATGAAGATGTATTCTCGGAAGAACTACCTGGTTTACCCCCACACCGTGAGGTCAAATTTTCGATAGAGCTCCAACCTGGAACTGCACCGATTTTGATTGCAGCACACCGAATGGCTACCGCCGAGCTGAGAGAATTAAAGGACCAACTTCAAGAATTGCTCAATAAGGATTTTATCCGTCCAAGTACATCGCCATGGGGAGCACCAGCATTATTTGCCAAGAAGAAAGATGGAACCTTACGTCTTTGCATCGACTACCGTCAGTTGAACAAAGTAATGATCAAGAATCGATACCCTTTACCCCGTATAGACGATCTCTTTCATCAGCTTCGAGGATCAGCCTGTTTTTTAAAGATCGATCTACACTCTAGATACCACCAACTCCGAGTTAAAGAGGAAGATATTTCAAAGACAGCCTTTAGAATGCGATATGGACACTATGAGTTCGTGGTGATGCCTTTTGGATTGACGAATGCCCCAGGAGTTTTCATGAGTTTGATGAGCGAACTTTTTCAGCCTTACCTCAATCAGTTTGTAGTGATTTTTATAGATGACATCTTGGTATATTCAAGGACCGAGGAAGAACATGAGCAGCATTTAATGATTATTTTGCAGAAATTAAGGGATTCACAACTCTATGCAAAGGCAAGTAAGTGCGAGTTTTGGTTACATGAAGTGAAATTTCTAGGACACGTGGTTTCTAAAGAAGGGATAGCTATGGATCCAGCCAAAGTGGAAGCCGTTTTGGATTGGAAGCCACCCGAGAACGTCTTTAAAATTCGTAGTTTCCGGGGATTAGCTGGATATTATCGAAGGTTTATCCAAGATTTCTCTAAACTGGCGCGACCAATGACAAGATTAACACAGAAGGGAGTAAAGTTTGAATGGAACGATAAGTGTGAGACAGCTTTTCAGGAGCTTAAGACAAGATTGACTTGCGCTCCTATCCTAATCATACCTAAAAGAGAGGTTGGATATACAGTGTATTGCGACATGTCTAAGGAAGGTTTAGGATGCATGTTGATACAAAATGGTAAGGTAGTAGCCTATGGGTCAAGACCGTTGAAACCTCACGAGCAGAACTATCCTACTCACGACCTGGAGCTTGTAGCCATGGTTTTTGCACTAAAGTTATGGAGGCACTATCTTTATGGGGAACAGTTTGAACTATTCTCGGACCACAAAAGTCTAAAGTACCTATTCACCCAGAAGGACCTCAACATGAGACAAGGCTGGTGGATGGAATACCTGGAGGACTATCAGTTCACTTTAGACTATCACTCGGGTAAAGCGAATGTAGTGGCTGACGCCCTTAGTCAGAGGATAAAGAGCACGATAGCTGGAATAGCAGTAAGGGAATGGAATATGATGGGAACACTCAACGAATATCGACTCCAACCGTCAGAATCGGGAGATGGGAACTGTTTTTTTCTAACCGTGGCAACGACAAATCTTCATCAGCAAATCGTGAATGCCCAAAAGTATAACCAAGAGTCTGAATTTATTCGGAGGCATCTTATCATGGAGGAATCGAAACCAGGTTAGATAGTCAACAAACACGGACATCTGACATACCTAGGTAGGCTTTTCGTGCTGAATGTCGGGGATCAAAGAAGAGATATCCTGAAGGAACATCATCAATCACTCTTTGTGGTCCACCCCGGAGGAATAAAGATGTACCAAGATTTGAAGAGGCACTATTGGTGGAATGGCATGAAGAAGGATGTAGCAAGCTTCGTAGCTAAATGCCTTACGTGTCAGCAAGTGAAGGTCGAGCACCAAAGACCAAGAGGAACCCTTCAACCCCTGGAGATACCTCAATGGAAATGGAACCACATCACTATGGACTTTGTCGTTGGACTGCTGAGGTCACCAGCAAGACACGACTTTATCTGGGTAATCGTAGATCGTCTCACAAAGTCAGCACATTTTCTACCTGTCTGAACGACCGAGAAATTATAAAACTTGAGTCAGAAATATGTTCGGGAAATCGTTCGTCTTCACGGAGTTTCGTTATCTATCGTATCAGATCGAGACCCGCATATCACCTCGCGTTTTTGGCAAGGCTTACAAGCTGCTTTAAGAACAGAGCTTTGTTGCAGCATGGCTTTTCATCCACAGACTAACGGACAATCTGAACGCACAATTCAAACACTAGAAGACATGCTTCGAGCTTGCGTTATGGATTTCAAGGAAAATTGGGAGAAGCACCTACCGTTAGTCGAGTTCACTTACAACAACAGCTACCAATCTAGTATTGGCATGCCGCCGTATGAAGCTCTTTACAGAAGACCGTGTCGTTCGCCAATTTGTTGGGAGAAAGCAGGAGAGAATGCACTTCTTGGACTAGATCTTATACAAGAGACTACCGAGATGATCAGACTAATTCAGCAACGATTAGCTACCGCTCAGAGCAGACAAAAGAGCTATGCCGATCAGCAATGGAGACCGCTACAATTTGAAGTAGGAGATCATATATTCCTGAAGATCCAACCACGACGAGGAGTTATACGTTTCGGCCGAAAAGGAAAGTTAGCTCCAAGGTTCATTGGACCGTTTGAGATTTTGGCTAAAATTGGAGAAGTAGCATATCGTTAAGCTCTACCACCGCAGCTTGCCAGTGTTCATAACGTATTTCATGTGTCGATGCTGAGAAAGTACGAACCTGATCCTGCTCACATTTTAGATTGGAAAGAACTTCAAGTCGATGAGGACGCTACTTCTGAAGAACAACCCGTAAGAATAATCGATCAACATGACAAGGTTCTTAGAGGAAAGACCATCCTGCTTGTTCAAGTTCTTTGGAATCACAACGGAATTGAAGAATCAACCTGAAAACGGGAGGAAGCCATGAGGGCAAGTCATCCTTAGTTATTTGCGGATTGAGGTACGATACGCAATTTTGGGAACAAAATTTATTTTTAGGGTGGTAGATTGTAACGACCCTGCTCGAACCCCAATATTAGTGACGGATAGCCCTCGAGGCCATAGAATACGGAAGAGATCCAAAACCCTAAGTTCGGCCCGAAAATCCTAAAAATGCCCAAAACATAAGCAACAAAACCCTAACACCCGGAGAATTTCCTAACATTCTAAATGAAGTAAATATAATGAAATAATGAATTAAAAATTAATAATTCTCATAAATAGGGTAAAATGACCGTTTTGCCCATAGTACAGTAACAAATCTTAAAAATCTAAATTTTGACATATGGATACCCTAAATCATGAATTTAAGTACAATTAAGCAGCAAAGGATAAAATAACATCAAAAATTCTAAAAATACCCCTTAGTGGCCGACTACCCTAGGAAATGTGCCAAAAAGTGACATTTTGCTTTCTTTTAGCTTAAAATGATGAGAAATGTATTAAATTAAATATTGTGATGATCCAATACTTGTTAAACAAGTAATATACATAATAATATAGTGCTATAGGTCAATAAAAGCAAGCAAATTATTATTAAAATTCATACACAACAAAATAAGTCAAAAAGTCATATATTGTCAAAACAGCTTAATTTGACTTAAAAGACTGCATCTATTTAATCACGTGTTATGGAAACTATGATAATACATGAAAATACTATATTTCTCATAAATATACAAAAATAATAAGTCTCAGTAGAAAAAAACACCAAAAAGATATATCAAATTAACTTTTAATACATTTTCTTGCACAACAGGACATGTAAACCTATGCAAAACCCCTTGATTGATGGGGGATCAGGTTTTTATCCCCCAAACAGCCCCCTAGCCGAATTCCCTTCACCAAATCTGATTTATATCTATCAAACTTTGCACCTTGTCAAGTCACCCATGTGATATGAAGAAGAAAAAGAACCTTTTTGTACTTTTTTATCTCCCAAATGTTCCCTAACCTTGCCTATATAAAGAGTGCCAAACAACCTCTTCTCTATATGTCATTTTCGGCCAAGAGAGGGGGATAAACCAGAAACACTTTGATCTTGAGGGTTTAGGAGAGTTTGAGGAAGAAGAAGGAAGAAAAGGGAGAAAACCGGGAAGATTTTTAAAAACTAAGTCCAAATCAATCCTCCACCATTCTTTGATCTCTCAAAATAAGTAAGTAAAATCTATAAATCTTGTATCTAAGATCTCTCAAAATATCTCCCAACGCACCCCTTTAACACTTCAAGAATCAAGAACCGAAATAAAAACCGAAAAGGTGTCGTAGTTGAAATTTAGAGGCTGTTATGTTTGTGAATGATATGAGATGTTGTTGTGTATTGTTATCTTTGAGTTTGATAACCTCTAAGTGTTCTGAAGCCTTGATATTAAATTTTAGAACACAAGCATGCAAAGAAATGGAACAAAAACTTGACATGACATAAGTAGAGGACTTAAACCCTAAGAGGCTTAATTTTTGAGAATTTTGATGTTTCTGCCCTGAGATTTGAAACGCCATAACTCAATGTAGAAAATTGATCTAAGTATGATTTTTATGCCAAGAGTTAGATTTTTGTGTTATATTTCATCCAAAGTTTATTTCAACTCATTTTCATAACCAGAACTCAAGATACTGCAATTTTACCAAAGTGTGTCATTTTCTGACCAGTCAACACTACCGACTTAGAAACCCTATTTTAAAATGAGATCCGAACTTTGGTCAAAACATGAAAGTTGTATATAACATGTATATATATATAATCACAAAAAATGAGAACAATATATTGAGGTTTGACATGTCAAAACCTATTGTAAAGTCTCTGTTGAATTTCAGCCCCCGAGGAACATTCTGTCACATATTATTATAAAGCCCAAAACACCTATTTTTAGTGACCTATTCCAAAAGTGGTCTACATGAACATTGTAGCTAACATATTGAAGTATTGGATTCGCAAAAATTAGACCTTCAATCCTCGGGATGATACCCCAAAACCATTTTAAACCCTCTATCCAAAACCAGTTCTGCTGAGTTTTGGTGGCTAACAGAATTTACTTTTTAAAATGGTCAAAAAGTCTAACTTGTTTCAAACAACTATTTTTAGTTCTAAACATGAAACTTGTAGGGGACAGGTTAAACGAGAACATACAAAAAAATGGACTTATTTGGACTTCATTTGATAGCCCAAACCCGAGAGCAATAAAAGCTAGGTTTTGGTAAAAATCTGGAGAAAGTGCTGAACCGTTTTTGCTTAGGATAAAATGTTTACCCATTTGCCATAGGATTTGGCCTTGGTATTAAACATGAGAGTTGTAGAAAATATTTTTATCTAAATGATGTATAAAAATAATAACTTAATTCCAAGTTTATATACCCCAAAACTTTGTTGGCCCTTTTAATTTAAACTTGGTTTTAGCCTTAAAAGTTGCTAAGTGTGATTCGAGCACCCTTTGCTATGAGACCCGAGTTTTTGTATGATGACTTATTTGAATTAGTTGATTAGTATTTCAAGTGAATGTACGGTGACTTAGAACCCATGCTGTTATATTGAATCATATCTTGAGAATTGTACCATATGCTTCGCAAATTGTACCATGAACACTGCCATGATAGTTGATGCCATGCTATAAATTGTTGCATATGAGATCAATGGTACACATTATGAGCATTGCCATTTGCATCCTGGCACGTTGGAGTCCATTTGTGCAAATCGTTGCTGGGATGGACTGTGTTGAGATTGTTATTTTTGATTATAAGTCTAGGGCGTCCCTGCTTGCCATTTTTGAAAATATTTTGGTTTATACACCCTGGGTGCGTCCCCAGTGTTACAGATTTAGTTTATACACCCTGGGTGCGTCTCCGATGTTTGAAATGATTTATGGATATTGTTGGGCACCATAGGTTCGTCGCTAGCATTCTGGTTTAATGATTTAGACTTTGGGTTGATGCCAAACGAGTATTCTTGTTCTTAAGGTGGGTTTTGTGCACATTTAATTTTGGCTTGGTTTTGGGATAAGGATGTTATTGACCACCCAATGTCGTTGCCATTGAGTAAAACAGCTGTGGCATGACGCCCGGCGAAGTGGTTATTATTCGCAACGAGGCGAGAATGGGTTTGGTGATCAAAGTTCCATCAAGTCTACTCTGGTGATTCTCGATATGGAATTCTTGTTCTAATCTGGGTGCATGCTGGGTTGGGCATTTGCATTTCATACACGACATGTCATATACGTATGCTTATTGACTTTTCTGCTGCTCTGTCATAAATTTGTTTGTCTCCTTGACTATAAACTGTACGGAGTATTGTATGATTTGTGTTGTGGTGAATTTTGTGCTGTAAGATTAGTTAGAAGGTTAGAGTGCTTTGTTTCTAGGCCTTGGCTCATAGCATTTGTGCCACAGGTGAGGAGGAGTTTTTCGAGGGAGTAGAAGAATTGGAAGAACAAGGTGAATTTCAAGAGCACACGGACTCGGTTGATGCATTCTAAGGAATCAAGATTCCCACTTTTGTTCTTTCATGCAGTTTATCGCGTGCTTAGCGATTTTTAAATTTTTTCTTTGGTAAAACTGTAATAGATATGTAATTGTGGATGGTTCAGACTCGTTTATAATGTATTAACTATCGTATGTAAATATGAATGTATGGCTAGTTTATTATGTATGTCCCAACGTGCTCGGAGAACGGAGCGTCACAGATTTGTTATGGATGTGGCCAGCCTGGACATATTCGTAGGGATTGTCCCTAGAGAGAGAGTGCGCCGAGTACAGTGGGCACACCAGAGGATTTATTTGTGTAGGATCGACAGCATCATCCTGTAGGTCAGACTTCTCGAGTGACAGATAGGAGAACTTCAGTTCAGTCGGTACGATAGCCGGCAGTGCTAGGCTGTGGCGGATAGGGCAGAGCGACATTGCCACGAGCGTATGTCCTTATTGCTCCCAATTCTTTTAGGACACCGATCGTGCCAGACGATGTAGCTATGCATTCAGCGAGTAGAGGTACTTTCTGAGTATGTAGGCCTTGGGCCAGTTTCTTCATTGTATCTGTTTGGGAGTTGATGATGGATTCCGTGGGCGATGTGTTGCATTGAGGAAGTGGTTGGTTACAATGTGAGGTTAGGGTGAGTCGTTGATCCTGTGTCTTTCAGATAGTTAGCCATTGTTTAGAATGCCTGGCCTTGTTAGACTATATCCTAGGAGTGGTTTGGCTAACCATCTCGTATGCCTGTGTCGATTGTGATTGACGGGGTTGTTTTCTTTGACCTTGAGTTGAATTTCGAGAACGAAATTACGTTAAGGGGGGTAGAGATGTGAGACCCTGACCTGTTTTGTTTTTCGACGCGTGTTTTCCATTTTTGATTTTGCATGTTTATATGCGTTTAGATGAATGAACGGGATTAGATATGCATGCAGGGCAGGTTCCCAGGATCGTAGGGTGTTGCGGTGCGAATTTTAAATATTCAAAAAAAAAATATTTTGGAGGACTATAAATATCTGGAGTTAGATATTTTTAAAAGATATTTTCAAAACTTCTCAATTAAGTTTTTTCTTTTTTCTCTCTGCCTTCTCTCTAACTTCTTGGAGGCACGGGGCTCGATTTTCGACGATCCAATAGCGGATCCTTCTATTGGCATCGTGGTCTACGCATCCATCATGACAGAATTTTATTCCGGTGAAGCATGATTTGGCACGTGGTTCGAGGCGTCGAGGTTTTAACTCACCGAGGTAGGATCCTAGACTCTCATGTCTTATAAGGGTGTTATGTGTAATCGTGCGTGCTTTTATCGTCTTTAACTGCATGAAAATCAATTTTGTTTCAAGTTAGGTTTTTGGGTTTAAAACCTGTTTTTAGTCGAATTTGGTGGATGGAATCGGGTATCGGGAGTTTCTTTCATGGTCTTGGTGTTAGGCCTAGGCGTGTAGATGTCCAAGGGTGTTGGACGGAGGTTTTGAGGTGTCAAATCGAGGTTTAAAGGGCTAAACCTAGAGCTTAAAAACTGTTTTCGCCTTAGCCTAGTCTACTAGACCGTGAGGTTCGGTCGACTGGATCTTGGTTTGCGGGGTTCGGTCGATTGGATAGTGCTCCTGAGCATTGTTGGGCTTTTCCAGTGTGTTTTCAGTCGACTGGGGGTTGGAGTCCAGTCGACTAAGGAGCTAGGTTGTGTGTTTATGGTTTGGTGGTTGGGATTCGGGGTTCGGTTGATCGTGTTGTGGTTTTGGGGGTCGTGTAGTGGCCTCGGGTGTTTATTTAGGTGCCATCCTCAAGTGACATGCATGGTTAGGCGTGGGTGTTGGTGCACGATTAGGTGCGTGGTGTTTATTTACTGTCGGGTTTGTGTTGGGCACTTGTGGTCGTCGTGGGTTTACGATGGCCATGTTGGGCGTGTTTAGGGCTCGTGGGTCTTTTGGAAAAAAGACGTTGGTTTGTGAAAATTGGGGTTTATGGTTTTGGTGTTGGCCTTCGGGCTAGGTTTAATTTTCTTTGGGTAAACGGATGACGGGTACGTGGCATGTGATGTCGTGTTGGGTTATAAGGTGGGTGGTGTCATGATGTGAAGTTATATATGGCTATATGCATTTATAACTAGTTATTTGCATTGTTTATTTACGTATGGATTACGTAAGGGAATTACGTGGTTTATGCATTATATGGTACATGTTGCACGAGTGACAAGTGTTGTGTGAATCACGTGTGTAGCATGTGAAGTGGTTTGTGAAACGTAGTGATCGTACGTGGAATTATGCATTTAAACCCTGGTTTAGTTATGCATAAGTGTATCAAATGTGATAGATGGACATATGGGTCTGTGGATGTTAACCATGGTTAAAGAAATGTTAGATGGGGCAATGGTCCTTCGGTGAAAGCCTAAAAAATGTTAGATGGGGTAGTGGTCCTTTGGTGAAAGCCCGAGAAGATCCTTGTGTTATGTATGTGCATGTGAGTATCTGAAGGACGAGAACTTGGTCCTGACGATGCAGGGTTATGTAGGTGCTTTGAACCTTCGGGTTTATGGCGTAAATTAAGCCGGTTGCCTTCGTTAATGGCGTCGTTGTCGTAACTCTGTATAGAGCTTGTCATTACCGAGCAGGCCTCAAGTGGTGACTAGGGTAATGGACAGGAGTCTATAGTTGTTACCTTTGTCTGTGTTTTTACTACTTTTCCTTAACTGTGGTATGATATCTGTAAAGATGATATGCATAGTTTCAAGGATGGAAACGTGATCCTAAAGACAGTGCATGTGACTCTGAAAGACGAAAATGAGGTCCTGGGGAGATATGTATTGGGTGTGTTGCTCATAGTGTGTTGGGTGTAGTGCATGGATTGCATGAGTTAGCTTGTCGGGGATTGTGAAAGTCGGCTTAGATATATGTTCATGTGTTGCATATATATATATGTTATCTTTGGGGCTCGTGCGAGCCATGTTTTCAAACTGTTTTAAGGCTTGAAAGAGAGTCTAAAATTACACCTCGTGTTCCTAGCATGTTTAGCTTATATTGCATGTGCTGTTTAGTTTTTGCTGAGCTTTGGCTCACAGTGTGGGATTTAAAATATTTTTCAGCTACCGGTCACGCAGGTTGATCAGAGGTTGCTGGAGGGGTGGAAGAGCTATAGTCTTCCTTTTTGCTAATTTTGAACATGTATGCTGTAACATGTTTTCCGGCGTTGGCACCGTGTAATGTAAGCCGTTTGGCGATTATATAAAATGCATGTATGTTTTATATTGAGAGTGTATTCTCGGGTTGTGTGCTATCTTGGTTGTTTATGGGTGTTTTACGTGACCCGAAGTTTAGGACGTGACAACTTAGTATCAAAGCTCTGGATTCGAATATCTAAGAGCCGTGAGAAGAGGGTATATCACCGTGTGAGGTTGATTGCGTGTGCTTGACTGCATGTGTTTAGATATTTTGATAAGATGAACGTATTAGCATGTTAAGCATGAGTATGATGTGTATATGTGAGCATAGAGGTTGAACTGTAGGATTCATTAGTCTTGCCTTTGGGCATTTGGTTTAACAAACTTGGGAGCCAAGTTAGAAATATGTTTGGCTGACGTGATTTTTAGCGGGAAATCTGAGCAAGTTGTCCAGACTGACGCGTCATTCTTGTCGGTTCTCCTCAGTATGTGGGGTTGGTTTAACATGAACCTATATGGCTATGTGTTAGCATGCTTACATGTTTAGCGTTTATGTTCATGCTATGTGCTGCGTCTTATGTTCTGTCTGTTTCCTATAGACGCGATTTTCACGCGGGGAGGACGAGGTCGTGGTCGAGGCCGTGGCCGTGATTTTGGCTGAAGGGACATTCCAGTCCCAGATATTTGGGATGCTAATGCACCCCAAGGATCTGTTGCGTGAGATAGTCGGCTCCATCTGGCAGCTAGTTGAGGCCTCTATGGGGAGAGAGAGTGTACCTGAACTAAGGGCGACGGTCGTAATGTGCGAGTTCTGACGTTTGGACCCTTCTACCTTTTCTGGGGATCCCAACGCCACGGTAGCCACTGAATGGCTGGAGCTGATCACTAGGATCTTGGACACACTTCAGATAGAGAAAGATGATCTGAGAGTTACTTTTGCTGCATTCCAACTGAGAGGGAGTGCTCACAAGTGGTGGAAGTTTGCTAGGACTACAGTCGGAGGCACTTGGGAGGCATTCACAAAGGTATTTCTGGAGAAATACTTTCCCGCGTCTTTGAGGGATCGGTACAGAGAGGACTTCCTTTTCCTGACTTAGGGGACGATGACAGTAGTCGAGTATGAGGCTGAGTTTACTAGCTTATCTCGGTTTTCACAGGAGAATATGCCTACTGATGAATTCTAGGCGAAGAGGTTTGAGAGGGGTTTGAGGCCTGCGATTAGAGATCAAGTGGCAGCATTCAGGATGCATGTTTTTACGGAATTAGTAGAGACCGCCATGAACGTGGAAGACACTCTGAACGAGATGCACAGAGACAGAGACAGTAGGAGTCAATAGGACGGGGGAAGTGCAAAGTCCCAAGGACGTAATGATAAGCGTCAACGAAAATTTGGTCCGAGTTCGTATCCAGTGGGGTCGTATCAGCCACAGTTTTTTGCATCCTCACCTCCCGTAGTCTCAATGGGAAGGCCAGGGTAGTATGAGTTTCGTTGCTTCCGATGCAAGTAGCCCGGACATCGTGTAGTGGATTGCCCTTAGCGAAAGCAATCCTAGGGTTCAGTATCGGTTCAGTCACAGGGGAGGGAGTCACATATTTGTTATGGATGTGGCCAGCCTGGACATATTCATAGAGATTCTCCCTAGAGAGAGAGTGCGCTGAGTACAGCGGGCACACCAGAGGATTCATTTGTGCAGGATCAACAGCAGCATCCTGTAGGTCAGACTTCCTGAGCGACAGATAGGGGAACTTCAGTTCAGTTGGTACGACAGCCGGCAGCGCCAGGCTATGGAGGACAGGGCAGAGCGACATTGCCACGAGCGTATGCCCTTATAGCTCCTAGTTCTTCTAGGACACCGGTCGTGCCAGATGATGCAGCGATGCCAGCAACGAGAAGAGGTACTTTCTGAGTATGCAGGCCTTGGGCCAGTTTCTTCATTGTATCTGTTTGGGAGTTCATGATGGATTTCGTGGGCGATGTGTTATGTTGAGGCAGTGGTTGGTGACAATGTGAGATTGGGGTGAGTTGTAGATCCCGTGTCTTTGAGATAGTTAGCCGTTGTTTAAGATGCCTGACCTTGTTTAAAATTTGGCTAACCATCTCGTATGCCTGTGTCGATTGCGATCGACGGGGTTGTTTCGTTTGACCTTGAATTGAATTTCGGGGACGAAATTCCTTTAAGAGGGGTTGAGTTGTGAAGTTATATATGGTGGGTGGCGTCATGATGTGAAGTTATATATGGCTATGTGCATTTTTATAACTAGTTATGTGCATTGTTTGTTTATGTACGGATTACGTAAGGGAATTACGTGGTTTATGCTTTAAAACTCATAGTTTTATAGGCATGTATAAGTATGTGACGTGGTTTGTGAAATGTAGTGATCATACGTAGAATTATGCATTTAAATCCTGGCTTAGTTATGCATAGGTGTATGAAATGTGATAAATGGACATGTGGGTCTGTGGATGTTAACCCTGGTTAAAGAAATGTTAGATGGGGCAGTGGTCCTTCGGTGAAAGCCCGAGAAATGTTAGATGGGGCAGTGGTCCTTTGGTGGAAGCCTAATAAATGTTAGACGGGGTAGTGGTCCTTCGGTGAAAACCCGAGAAGATCCTTATGTTGTGTATGTGCATGTGGGTATCTGAAGAACGAAAACGTGGTCTTGATGATGCAGGATTGTGTAGGTGCTTTGGATCTTCGGGTTTATCCCGTAAATTAAGCCGGTTGCCTCCGTTAATGGGGTTGTTGTCATAACTTCGTATAAAACTTGCCATTACCGAGCAGGCCTTAAGTGGTGACTAGGGTAATGGGCAGGAATCTATAGTTGTTACCTTTATTTGTGTTTTTACTGCTTTCCCTTAACTGTGGCATGATATCTGTTAGGATGATATGCATAGTTTCAAGGATGGAAACGTGATCCTAAAGACAATGCGTGTGACTCTGAAAGACGGAAACGAGGTCCTGGAGAGATATGTGTTGGGTGTGTTGCTCATAGTGTGTTGGGCGTAGTGCATGGATTGCATGAGTTAGCTTGTCGAGACTTGTGAAAGTCGGCTTAGATATATGTTCATGTGTTGCATATATATATCTGTTATCTTTGGAGCTCATGTGAGTCGTGTTTTTAAACTGTTTTAAGACTTGAAAGAGAGTCTAAAACTACACCTCGTTTTCCTAGTATGTTTAGCTTATATTGCATGTGTTGTCTAGTTTCTGCTGAATTTTGGCTCACGGTGTGGGACTTGAAATGTTTTTCAGGTACCGGTCATGCAGGTTGATCTGGGATTACTGGAGGGGTGAAAGAGCGGTAGTATTCCTTTTTGCTAGTTTTGAACATGTATGCTGTAACATATTTTTCGGCATTGGCGCCGTGTAATGTAAGCCATTTGGCGATTATATAAAATACAAGTATGTTTTATATTGAGAGTGTATTCTCGGGTTGGGTGCTATCTTGGTTGTTTATGGGTGTTTCACATGATCCGAAGTTTGGGGCGTGACATACAGCATCAATATTGGCATACGATTCTCGAGCATAGAAGACACCCTTAGTCTTAAACTGTTTTAAGACTTGAAAGAGAGTCTAAAACTACACCTCGTTTTCCTAGAATGTTTAGCTTATATTGCATGTGTTGTCTAGTTTCTGTTGAATTTTGGCTCATAGTGTGGGACTTGAAATGTTTTTCAGGTACCGGTCATGCAGGTTGATCTGGGATTGCTGGAGGGGTGGAAGAGCGATAGTATTCCTTTTTGCTAATTTTGAACATGTATGCTGTAACATGTTTTTCGGCATTGGCGCCGTGTAATGTAAGTCATTTGGCGATTATATAAAATACAAGTATGTTTTATATTGAGAGTGTATTCTCGAGTTGGGTGCTATCTTGGTTGTTTATGGGCGTTTCACATGATCCGAAGTTTTGGGCGTGACATACAGCATCAATATTGGCATACGATTCTCGAGCATAGAAGACACCCTTAGTCTTAAACTGTTTTAAGACTTGAAAGAGAGTTTAAAACTACACCTCGTTTTCCTAGCAAGTTTAGCTTATATTGCATGTGTTGTCTAGTTTCTGCCGAGTTTTGGCTCACGGTGTGGGACTTGAAATGTTTTTCAGGTACCGGTCATGCAGGTTGATCCGGGATTGCTGGAGGGGTGGAAAAGCGGTAGTATTCCTTTTTGCTAGTTTTGAACATGTATGTTGTAACATGTTTTTCGGCATTGGCGCCGTGTAATGTAAGCCATTTGGCGATTATATAAAATACTAAGTATGTTTTATATTGAGAGTGTATTCTCGAGTTGGGTGCTATCTTGGTTGTTTATGGATGTTTCACATGATCCGATGTTTGGGGCGTGACATACAGCATCAATATTGGCATACGATTCTCGAGCATAGAAGACACCCTTAGTACCTGCAATATGGTAGCTACGAAAGAATACAAATCAGGAAAAATTATATCCCAATATGGATTAGGTTGTAAAGCAGATTAAAAGCACATGAACTTGTGCAGGGAAGGTTGTAAACCTCAGTAAATTTAACCAAAACAGGAAGGGGGAAAAAAGAAGAAGCCATGATAAGATATTCATAATATCCAATTTAATGTACAGAGAGCATAGCCATATCAACTAAAACTAAAACTAAAACGACTAACATATCATCTCATATCTTGTCAGAGGTATGAAATAGAATGTGTGGAATAGAATTCACTCTAATATATTCAAATTACAAGCAGCCTAAAGTTGTTCCAATTCTCAAATGTCAATGTTTTTCATTGAATCAAACCACGTGTTGTATTAAATGGAGCAAAACATCTGTAAACAAATCACCACATAACACCTATGATAAATAAATAATTTTTAGTTATTTCGAGGATAATTATACCAACCTATCAGACAAAAGAACAAATCTCTGGTTTGCTGGATCCTCAAGAACCGCCCCTAGTAACAGCCTCTCAGCTTGAATCATACTCGCTTCTCCCCATGCCACCTGCAACATCACCATTCAACTCAACTCTACTAGGAAACAGCATAATTCTTAGTACAAAACATGAAAAAAAAATTTAAAAGGAAAATGTTAGGAGTCAGCAGTTTGATGAGAGAAAGCAGAGAGAGAGAGAGTGAATCCAAATTGAAGTTTATTATGTTTTTTTATCATTTGAAACCAATCTTTGTACAACTAATTGGAAACTGCTAAGCTGAGACCTAGTACAACTAATAAATTCTACTGATAAAAGCTCTTCATTTTATTATGGAAAATGCATACAAATTATGAAAATGAAAATTTCTATTCCTTTTTTGACTTTACCTCTTTTGTTCTTGGCAACCGTCAGCAACACCATGTAGCATTCAACAACACCACAGTAAGAAAAAAAAAAAAAAAAACATCACCCAACATTCAGCAGCATCACCCCCAATCACACCAAAACAACAGCCCCTCGACACAGCAAAACAAGCACGCCCACCAAACAGCAACAAACCACAAACACAATGCTGCCTCAATTTGGTTCATTGTTTCTAAAAATAGCTTATTTACTTTGAAAATTTCTCTACTCCACCGTGTTGTTGGAATTGTGGACTCCACATCTGATTCTATTTTTATAGTTCAAATTATTTATTTTGTAAATTTTAATATATAAAATATTTATAAAAAAATAAATTAATTCAATAATCCTGATTACATTGTATCTAAAAATTTAAAGACAATTTTTAAAATCAATTTTCTGGAAATTAAATGTAATAAAATTTATATAATTACAGTTATTAAATTCATTTAAATTTTAACCAATAATTATTTATAAAATAACCAATTTAAATTTTGAAATAAAATTTAATATGGACCTCACAATTTCAACACAGAGAATTAACATTTAGTTCATTGGGACTAAACATATGGACGTCAAGATAAAATAAAAGCATGAGCAACAAAATCGACCACCAGACTAATGTAATACCGGCAAGGAAAGGCGCACGCGGCGTGAGGCAGGGCGACGGCGGCGCGGTAGTGCAACGGCGGCAATTAAATGCGACGGCGGCGCTGGTAATGAAGTGCGACGGTGGCGCTGGTAATGAAGTGCGACAGCAATGAAGGGGGAGGGAGAGGGCGCAACGGCGGCACGGTGGTAGGGAGTCAACGGTGGCGCGGCGGTGGTAGGAAGTGCGGCGGTGTCGCAGCTTGAAAGGAGTGGGCAGAGAGAGAGAGAGTTAGGAGTGCGACGGTCGTGAGGGTGGGCGACGGTGGAGTCTAGCAAGGTTAGCTTAGCTTTCGGCGGTACGGTGGTGGAGTAAGGCAATAGAGATGGAAGAGGGAGAGAGACGGTCGTGAGGGTGGGCGGCGGTGCGGTGGTGGGCGACGGTCGTGAGGATGGGCGACGGTGGCAGTAGAGATGGAAGAGAGAGAGAGAGAGAGAAGTTGAGATGGGAAAAGGGGCAAAAATCGTGTTAAATCTGATTAGGGTTTTAGGGCAAAATATTGTTTAGGGGAAAAGGGGGCAAAAATCCTGCCTAAACCAAAACTACGTAGTTTTGATTTAAACTGTTTGCGATGGGAAATCTGCCGTCGCTAATAAATGTTTTTGCGACTAACGTTTTTGCCACTGCTATTTTACCGTCGTAAATAATCAATTTTACTTATTTACGTCGGCCATGTTTGCCGTCTAAAAAAAAATACTTTTGCATCGGCTTTACACTTATTTGCGTAGGCTATAATTACATTCTCAAAAAAAATACCTTTTGCATCGGTAAATGCCCCGACGCAAAAAACTCGAGACAAAAGGTACTTTTTGCGTCGGCACATGAACCGACGCAAAAAAACTCTAAGCAAAAAGTACTTTTTCTAGTAATGACTTGTGTTTTTGGTAAACAGCTCCCTAAGCCTGGTCACTGCGATCCCCTTTGTGAGATATGCAATAGAACTAGTGAATGAATTCTTTCATTTGGAACTGTGGGTTAGTCGAAGCATTGCTTCTTAAAGTTAATGTGTGTATATATTTTTGAATTTGGATACAAAACAATGATCTAAAAGATTGATTTTTGTAAAGGGTATGAAGCATCGAGTAGGAGAGTCATCTTTACACATGCATAAGGAGACATCCATTGTTTTAGCCAATCACAAGGCTGGCTGTATTGAAGAATTCTCGACTGGAAGTCCCTACATGTGGGTGGATTCCATTACAGAATTCTTTTGATATCTTAAACATCACAATTTCATAGGGAATAAGTTAAGGATGGCGTCATTGGCGTGGCGAGAGGAGATGGACAAGAGCAGGCATGTTAAAGCCTCTTAAAGTTTCTGGAGATATGCAGATGCACAATGAAGAATGAGACCGCTGGTTCATTCAAAGGTAACTTTCTTTGCAAGGTCGGATCTAGAATTACGTAACTAGTAAGGAATGAGTTATCACTAATCAATATATACCAACACATACCAAATTTAAAAATAAACTACATGTTTGATGTACGAGATTGGATTAGGGGAACAAGAGGGATAAATAATATATAAGTCCCACATGTTTTTTCTAATAGGCATTTTGGCAAGGGTCCTATTTTCCCTACTTATTCAAAAAGAGAAAGAATATGTTGGATTTTCTTTCTCCCGAAATTCAACCGAGATCAAATCAGATGGAGAACGAGAAGATTGGATAATTTATAGGAATTAGTTTCTTTTCTACAAAACAAAACATCACATTGTGTGTGCGTGAGAGAGAGAGAGAAGAATTTTTGATAGGATATAAGTAGGTGTGGAAGATCCTCCATCAACCTGGAGCATCTAAGACATAGAATTAGGGATGTAT
>JAUMHN010040866.1:0-28475 GCA_032360265.1 Heliamphora ciliata | reverse complement strand
ATCATGTAATAAACCAAAAAAAGCTCAAAACATGATTTTTACCCAAATAAACAAGATTGAAACATAAAACATGACATTTGGCCAAAAACGGATGAAAAAAAGTTATGAAAGTTTGACCTGCCCTCACTATTTTGCTCATAACTTCTTCTACAAAAAGAATTTTAGTGTGAGTGAGATGTCATTGGAAAGAATATTTCTAAGGCTTCAATTTGAGCACAAAAACGACCCAATTTTGAGTCCGAATGAGGGAGATATGATCAAAAGAAAATGGCTCAAAAATGGCTATGCGGACCCCGGCGCTCGCTAGCCGCTCGATAAGCGCTTGAGCGTCTCTCCAACAGAGGGCAGCACTCGCAAAACACCCGCTCGGCGCTTGAGCACCCTGCTACCCGAGAACATCCCATATTTTTTTTTTGAAAAACTGATATAAACTCCAAATCAAGCCTCTAAACACTGATTTTGATATGCATGAGTATACGCAAACCCAAAACAACCATCTAGCTTCGATATAAACTATCAAAACTCGAAATCACCCAACCAAAATGACGAAAAATGGTGAAAAATAGTTTTAGGCAAAAAAACCCGATTTATCGAACATAAACACTTTTTTCATGCGTTTTTACATGGTGAAACAGCATATAATTACATATATTACCCTTATACAACAGTAGAATTTAGAATCCTACCTCGTTGGGTCAAAAACCTGACGCCTCAATCTACGTGCAAATTCGGGCATTGTCAAAATTAAATTCCGTCCGGATGAATGCGTAGACCACGAAGCCAATAGCAAGGATTCGCTGTTGGATCGTTGAAAATCGAGCCATGGGCCCCCGAAAAGTTAGAGAGAAGGCAGAGAGAATTTTGAGAAAATTTAGTCACTAAGTTTTGAAAATATCTTTTGAAAATATCTAACACCAGATATTTATAGGCATCCAAAATATCTTCTTTTTTTAAATTTTCGAAATTTGCACAAAAACTCCCTACAACCCCGGGAAGCAATCCTGCATGCTCAGTTTAACCAAAACATGCATCAAAACACATATAAGCATATTAAAGCGAAAACGCCAAAACGTGTACAAAAATATCGAATATATATATATATATATATATAATGAAATGGTACAGGGTCTCACAGAGAACCTCAGACAACTATTTGCAGCCCACAACAATTAATTCCCCCCTCTTGTGTGATTTTTTCGACCAATATAAACACATTTAATGTGAACCCCGGAGTGACTTGTTGCTTTCTTGTTTTCATGGATTAAATTATGAAAATTCATATGAGCAATTGAAAATTTTGAGCAGACTTGTTCGATTTTGAAAGATCCCAATGTTAATGAGGAATTTGTCATGCTTCAATTATTTTAATCTTTTTTAAAAGGCGAGGTTAAGGATTGATTTTATTTTTCGCCACCTAGATCAATCAAAACATGAACCAAGGATGATGATATGGATGTGATAAGTTGGGCTTGACTAGCTCCGCGGTGAAAGACCAAAAACTTGCACAAGATAAGTACCGTGTTCCCTCAGGTTAGTCCCCGTAAAATGAATATGATTGTGTCATGGTGAGTTATAGACCTATCTATTACCCAATGGCTTCACGTAGCCTATTGGACGAATATGGAGGAGTTTCTATAAGCTGCACCCGACGTTGATATCTGATGATTGTAGTGGTGCGTTATAGGGTTATCTATTACCCAATGGCTTCGCGTAACCTATTAGGGGAATAGGGAGGGGTTTCTATAAACTGCACTCTACGTCGGTTCAGTATTGGATTGATGAAATAAAATGTAACTGTGAATAAGGAACTTATGAACTGAAAAGAACGTTAATGGTTTTATAATAGACAAGCGTGCATTGGTATTTAATAACTTATTAAAAATAAAATGAGAATGAAAATGATAACTAACAAAAGGTAAAGAGAAATTGTAATTTATGTCAAGAGAAGAAAAGAAGAAAAATTGAAGAATGTCAACCATTGAATTGGGATGAATAATGAGCCTAATAAGAATGAGGAGATAGACAGAGAAATGAACAATTTAGAAGAAGAATATAAATCAAAATGTTGGATAACGAACCAAAGAAAATGGAAATGTGGATAAAGAACTGATAAATTAAAGAGAAAGTTAATGGTTTGATAATGAATATGGTAGGAAAAATGGTATTCGGTAATTGATCAATGAGAAAATGGAAAGGGAATGAATAAAGTGTGAATCTATAACCTCATGAAAAATGTGATGAAGTAAATAAATGTGAGTAATGAGTTTAACGAATTTGAGTACTAAAAGAAAATGAAATATGATGTTAAAGAAGGTGAAATGATAGAAAGAATTAATGAATTTCAGGAAAAAGAATAAGAATGAACAAATGGCACTTTTAAATTTAAAATAAGTATGGATTATAACTCGGTTATGATAATATTTTTTTAAGTTGTTGCACACAAAAGCATATTCATTCACACATCACAAATCATGCATTGCACTTTGTTTAGTCTATACCCTACGAGTTTTGGCTCACGTTGGTTGCATAAAACATTTTACAAGTTTAAAGAGGAAGAGACACGACATGAAGTTTTGTAAAAGATTAAAGTAAATGAAGAATGAAAGATGTTTGTAGTTTGTAGTTTTAAATAATGTAGTTAATATTATGAAATTTGTAATATTATTGGTAATTCATGGATGCTTGTTAAGAAACATGCATTTATATCTCTTTATTTATATATGTCTTTTGTAATTGATCATTAGGTTTATGTTTTAAAGTGTAAAAGACGGATTAAGTTTTTTTTAGTAATAGTATGTATATTGAGAATTTGTTCAAGATGATGAAACCACAATGGCGGAGAATGTAGTAGTCATGTAATTGTTGAATGGTGGTTGTGAGTTGATATCAGGCAGTGCCTGAGTATATATATCGTGAATTGAGTTTGAGTTTGACAGGTAAATTTGGGGGTAGTCCGAAAAATAGAGAAAATTTTGCCAAACTTTTTAAGAATTAGGCTTAGTATATTCTGGAATTTGGATTAAATGATAACTTATCACAAATTAAGTTCAAGAGAATATTATTAAAGAAATTTGGTTAAGGGAATAATAAGTTTTCAAGTGGAGATCTCACACCTCGGAGTCGGGACATGACAACCAAGCCCACTAAAACATGCCAAAACGAGGCTCAAAATCCTCCCTCGAGATACAAGAGTTAATATAAAGTATAAACCAACCGAAAACCTTTCATTAAAAAGTTGCAGCAGTCAAACGGAAACCGTAATATAAAACTACGAAAAACAACAACCAACCCATAATTCCTCTCATAAGCATACAATCTACCTGCATCGACACCACGGTCTTAAGAATTACAATACATATGTTTTTAAATCTAAAACATGTTACACCATTACATGATCCAAAATCAAACAGTATAAACTACCGAATAACAACAAAACTAGGGTTTTGTCTCCTCCTCCTCTAGGGCTCACTGAGATCAACCCACGTGATCAATTATGTCACTTGAAAAGTATTTAAATATCACAACATGAGCCAAAACCCAATAGGAATAGATTAGCATGAGATAAAAGCATAACATACAATCACGGATTATATAAATAACTCGACTACACAAGTCTTAAAACAGTTTTCCATCCTCAAAATCATAAGTTTTTATATAATCCCATAGCGTCGACAATTTATCAAATGTAAACAACATGTTATTTTCTAACTGGGTTTCCACAACCTAAAAAGATTCAAAACGCTTTACACTCTTTTACGGTCTTCCACTGAGGGATAATACTAACCCAATTATACAATTATACAATAACTCCTATGGATCTTTTAAATTGTCAGCCTTAGACTAATTTTTAATTTTATACTTTGGATCTGTAAATTTAATTTCTTTACATTTGTAATTTTATAGGTAAATTTATTTTAAGTAGAGAATAATGTAAATAATTGTTAAGACTTTTATGTGCCAACCTAGTTGGGATGTACATGACTTATAGTGATACAATTTCTCTCTTTTTTTAAGTGTGAAATACACTTATAAGATGTAAAATATAATGTTTATGTAATTGTTCAAATTTGATTTTTGATTAATAAAATTTATATTGCATTTAATTATTTCAAGTGTTCAAACTTATTGCATTTAATAATAAACTTATAATAAACTAATAAACTTATAATAATATAAACTATAAACTAATAAACTTATAATAATATAAACTATAAACTTATATATTAATAATAAACTTATAGTAAACTAATAAACTTATAATAATATAAAGTTATAAACTATAAACTTATATAATAAACTAATAAATTAATAACTGATAATAAACTCTAAACAATAAAAATTAATAAACTTATAATAAATAATAAACTAACTTATAAACTAATAAATTAAGGGACATTTTAGAATAGGTCCCATTTACCCAACTTGTATTCTAACAAGTCCCACATAAGAATTATATTCCATTAAATCCTATTTTATATTTTTCATACCAAAATTACCCCTAATATTACACTTCTCACCATTGCCAAACACCACTCCCCATCACAACAACTAGCACCACCAGCACCACCGTCGCCACCGTCGTCTGCACCACCACTGTCGCCACCATCAACTCCGCTGCTGCCACCGCCACCACCATTTCTCTACCACTCTCTACTGCCACCATCACCAGATTTGTTGAAAATAAATAAGAAATTCAAAATTTTTTGTTCTAGATCTGAAATGTCTCATTTGTTATGAGTGTCTCATTTTAGTTCTAGATCTGATATCAAATGTCTCATTTATTATGAATGTCTCATTATGATTTTGGATATGATATCAAATATTTCATTTGTTATGAAATGCCGCAAGACATTTTTTGAACAAATGAGACATTTTATAACAAATGTCTTATTTTTGAAAATGAGATATTTTTCAAGTAAGTGTGTATCTGAATATGTAAATGTCTTATTATTTTTGAACAAATGATACATTTCTTTTATATAACTACAAATGTATTATTATTTTTGAAATGAGACATTATAAAAAAATGAGACATTAGTTACCACCAACTATCATCACCAACACCACTAGACCACAACCAGCACCCACCACCACCGCCACCACCCACACACGCCCAGAGAGAGAGAGAGAGAGAGAGAAACCATGAGAGTCTAGTTGTACTTGTTTAATCTGTTGAATTAGCAAGAAGTTCTCAATGCTAGTTTGTTGTTTGAATCTTCTCAATGAAAATGTTATGTTGTCAGATTTTGTGTTTTGATGATACATGTTTGTTTAAGAAATGGATTCAAAAAAGTAGTTCGTTTGGAAATCATTTTGACTTAGTTCTCAAAGAGAGATAGAGAGTGCACACAGCGAGTACACCAGATCAAGATCTGGTTGCACTGCGATGGCAACTGTCACATCCCAAACTCTAGATCATGCAAAAAGACTACAAACAACCACCAAACTGCCCCAACACAAAGAATAAAAACCCAAAAGCCCAAACAAGGCTAAAGCCTTTATAAAAGCGTCCTAGCCAGGGTTTAGTTGATTTAAAAGAGTAGCCCAAAGACTACGATTTCGGCCCCAGAAGCCAAGCCTTTAAAACAAAACACAAGTTTGAGATAAGAAAATCTTTTCTTTTAAAAGAAGCTTGGACCGTTTCAAAATCTCCCTCGAAGCACAAGAGTTTGAATGAAGCATACACCATTTGAAAACTCCGTTTGTAAACCGTTGAACCCAGTAACGAAAAACGTAGTAAGAAACTACGAAAAACAACAACCAATCCATGGTTCTCTCGAAAGCATTAAAACATGCATACATCCATAAGAATTATATACGCATTACAACATGTTATATCTACCATGAAACATATACAGAAAGGTATAAACAATCTATCAAGACAAAACAGAAGTCTTATCATCAGCAACCTCTGGGCACCCCAAGGTTAATCTACAGGACCATGTTCACCTTAAAATGGTTTAACAACATAATCCCATACCGTGAACCGAAGCCCAATAGAGACAGATTGTAAAATCATAAAGTAGGATATGCAATCACATAGCATACAGTTGACTCAACCACAGGAGTCAAAAAAGTTTTTTCATCTCAAAACCACAAGTTTTCCATCGCTGTCACAAGCCTAAAAAAGGTTTTATTTCATAAACCCCACATTTTCATCCTTAAAACTATGCATATGAACAATACAGATATCATACAATAGTTAAGGGAATACAGTAATCAAAAACCTAATTTTGTTCACCCGGATCACACAACCGGGATCAAAACATTATTTTTCCACTCGGAACACAAAATCGAGGAAAATAAAATGATGAAAATAGTATTCTCCACTCAAGTCACACAACCGAGGAGAAAGATAAAATGAATCCTATGTACCGACTCTGCCACACACAAGGATAAAGGTAACAACTATAGACTCCTGCCCATTACCCTAGTCCTGAACCACTTAAGGCCTGCTAGGTAATGACAAATTCTATAAGGAGTCACAACAACGTAACCACTCACGGAGGCAACTGGCTCTTTACAGATTTTGGCGACCAATGGAAGAAGCATCTAAACCACGTTTATGGGGATTAACCCGAGGGACCATAGCGAACCCACTCTGTGCACGTTTTTAAACTTCTACCAAGGAGCAATAGAAGCCCAACTCAATACACCCACTGTCACGGTACATCTATGGAAATTATTTAAAAATCGGTACGTAGCTCGACTACGAAAATATTTTCACAATTATACATCAACGTGTATAAAGATCCATCCATCAACATGGAGATCAAGAAAAACATTTCAAAATATTCCATCGTTTCCATCAAAACGTTTAAAAGCTGAGACTCAACCCCGAGGGTTAGCTCTAAACCTCCAAAACACGTTTTCTCACGATTTTCACAAATCCTCCGGTTTAGAAACCACCTTTTTGAAAACCATGAATATCAACACATCCGAATCATGAAATAAACCAAGAAAGGCATATAAATATACTTTTTACCCAAAAACCAAGGTTTAAACATGAAAACAACATTTAATGCATTTTTTAACCGGTAAAAACGCATATAATTGCATGTAACACTCTTTAATAACAATAGAGTCTAGGATCCTACCTCGTTGAGCAAAAAGCTCGATGCCTCAAAAATTAAACCTCGATGAAACGGGATTTTGTCTGAATGAACGCAAAGCCCCCGACACCAACACCAAGAATCCACTGTCTAACTACTGAAAACTAAGCCCCAGGTCCGTCAAAGCTAGAGACAAGGCATAGCAAATCGAAACTTACTCAAGAAGCAACCAAAATCTGAAAATTTCTTTCAAAAGGTTGATATTTATAGACCACACCAAAATATCACAGGTCAGTCGACTGACCTTCCCCTTTCAGTCGGCTAAAAACCTTCTGGATTCTCAAAAATCATCCACCGCCTCAAGTCAGTCGACTGATCACCCCATGTTAGTCAACTGAAAATCCACTGGAGACCCTCAGTCGACAGAACTTCACTCCCCAGTCGACTGAAAACCTTCTGCCAACACACAAAGCATTCCAGTGTCCTCGTCAGTCGACTGAACACCCATCTGCAGTCGACTGAACTCCCCCAACCAACTGAAAAACAACTCCAAAATATTTTTCAAACTCCGAAACCAACCAATCGAACTAACATTTTCAAAAACCAACCATATCTTTCAAAAACTATGGATACATGCAAGGCCAACAACCTTTGAATCCAATTAAATGCAACCAAACACGTTTTAAAGACGTTAATTCCAACTCTATTGACACTTAAAATCATTTCAAAAATAAAATGAGTCAAGGTCTCATAGCAACGGCGACGGCAGGTTGAGTGGTCGGCAACGAAGATGACTGAGGGCGGCGATGGCCGACAGGAATGGTCCAGATCTGGTTGCGCTGTGACGGAGAGGATGATAGTGGCAGATTGAGTGGTCGGCAACAGAGATGACCGAGGGTGGCGACAGTGACGAAGACGACTAAGGGCAGGGATGGAGACGGTGTGCCCAACGGCAAGGACGGCGGCGCTGGGTTTTCTCCTTGATTGAGAGATAGAGACAGAGGAGAGATATATAGGTTTGATTCGGAGAATAAGATGCGACGAGGGTAATTTTATCAAGAATAATTTTAAATTAAAAATTTAGAATTTAATGGAATATTTAAAAAGTAGATAGAACTTAGGAGAACACAAGTTCTCCGAATGAAATTTTGAATTAATTATACCATAAATTAGAAATAAATTATAAACTTATAAACTAGTATAAACTATGAACTAATAAATTTATAAAATAATAAAATATAAACTTATAAACTAATAAAATATAAACTCATAATAATAAGTAATTATTAACTAATAACTAATAATAAACTACAAACTTACAACTTGAAAACTAATATTATCAACTTAACTACTACTAATAAAATGTAAACTAACATTATATTATAAATTTATAAACTAACAATAAAACTAATAAAATTATAAACTTATACAACAACTAAAACAAAAAAAATTAAAAAATTAAAAAATTAAAAAAAAATAAACTGGCCCGCCAGGAGCCCGAGCCTAAGCTCGAGGCCCGAGCCCTATACCCATTGGGCATGGGTTGACCCCTCCCCCAAAAAGCCCAGCTTGGCCCGGCTTGGCACAAACTTTTGGCAGGTGCCCACCAGGCCAAGACAACCTTAGCCCGCTGGAGCCACAGCTAGGCTATGCCGGACCAAAATTACACCCATATGTGGACCTATGACTATCTAGGTTAGAGATGGCTTTGAGTATTTTATCACTTTTATTGACGATTACTCAAGATATGGGTACATTTATTTGATCCACCGTATGTTTGAATACTTTGATAAATTCAAAGAATCTAAGAAAAAAATGGAGAAGCGTTTGGGTAAATGTATCATGACACTACAGTCCGATCGTGGTGGCAAGTACCTTTTGGAAGGGTTTAGGGACTTTTTATTAGAGGCAGCGATTACACCCTAGTTGACTGCACCGGGCACTCTACAGCAGAATGGTGTAGTAGAAAGAAGGAATAGTGCTCCTATAGAAATGGTAATGTCAATAATTAGTTATTCAGAGTTGCCTCATTCATTTTGAGGATTTGCATTAGAAACTACAGGTTATATTTTGAACTTGGTACCTTCTAAGTCAGTACCTACTACTCCCATAAAATTGTGGACTAAGTGCAAGCCTAGTCTAAGACATGTTCAAATTTGGGGTAATCCAGCATGCATGCTGAAGGGGAACAGAGATAAGATGGAACCAATGATGGAAGTCTGTTTCTTTGTTGAATATCCCAAGAGAACAAAGGATGATTTATTTTATAGTCCAAAGGACTAGAAGGTCGTTGTCTATACCAATGCTCGATCCTTGGAAGAGGACTATGTAATGACCACAAGCCCATAAGTAGAATTGTTTTAGAAGAGTTGAGAGGAAATACTAGTAGTACAATAGAAGCACCACATGTCTCTGATATCTCGTTGCCTTATCGTAGTGGGAAGATTGTCAAAAAAGTGCAGATTCTAAAGTAGGTCTCGATGCTACCATCAACATGTTGGTTTCACAACTAGGACAAAATATGGATAACGATGCATAGGGTTTAGAACCAGCACAATGTGTCACAGCTAGTACACAGACGCAGGTCATGCCTTGTCGCAGTGGGAGGACTGTTCATCAACCTAATCGGTATATATTCTTAGGAGAGTCATTTTACAAGATCCCAGAAAAACTTGATACTAAACCCTATATCTATAATGAAGCACTCCAAAATAAATATGCAGAACTTTGGTAAAAGGCTTTGAATTCTGACACGAAATCTATGTACTCTAATTTGGTCTAGGATCTTGTAAAACCACCAGATGGGATAAAACCCATCGGATACAAGTGGGTCTATTAGAAGAAGAGAAGAGTAGGTGGGAAGGTGGAAGCCTTCAAAGCTAGATTTGTCGCAAAAGGGTTCACTTAGAAAGAAAGAATCGATTATGAGAAAACTTTTTCACCGGCAGCCATACTTAAGTCTATTCGAATTCTCTTGTCCATTGCAACTCATTTCGATTATGAAATCTAAAAAATGGACATTATGACTGCATTCTTTAATAAGAATCTTGACGAGTGCATCTATATAATTCAACCAGATGATTACATAAAAAAGGGCCAAGAGCACATGTTGTGCAAACTTAAGAGATCTATTTATGGATTTAAGCAGGTAATTAGATCTTGGAATACTTGGTTTGATCATGACATTAAATCGTGTGATTTTGATCAATATATTGTTCGTCAAAAATGATGTGGGGGTGTTATCTTCGGTGAAGGTATGGTTATTCGGCCAATTCAATATGAAAAACTTGGGAGAAGTTAGTGACATCTTAGGGATCAAACTTCGGTGAGATCATAGGCAAAGGATGTTAGGCTTATCACATGCCAATTATATCGATATAGTTCTTGCTCGTTTTAGCATGCAGGATTCCATAAAAGAGTTTCTCCCTTTCAAGTATCGAATCACTCTATCCAAGGATCAGTGACCTAAGACAATTGTTGAGATAGAAAAGATGAAGACAGTTTCTTATGCTTCAGCAATAGAAAACCTCATTTATGTCATGTTTTGCACTAGACCGGACATCTATTTTTCCATTGGTATGGGTAGCAGATATCAATTTATTCCACAAGAAAAGAAAGCATATATCGAGCGTAAGTATCACTTCATACGAGAGATCGTGCAAAGAGGTGACGTAATTGTGACCAAAATTGTATCGACAGACAATTTATAAACTATAAAAATAACGTGTCAATTATAAAATTATTAATTTAATACAATTTTATAGAAAAAGTGACAATTTTTATACATTAAGTTGATTTTTAAGCCGTTTTTGACAGTGTAGCATAATTAAACCCTCATGGACCTTTATTATATTAATATACACATACAAATCAGATTTTGTGTCCATAAATATGCACATGGCAGCCATCACCCTTATACACTCTCACAATTCATGTCATTGCCATGTCAAATCCAAAATCCATGCAGGTACCTCCATTGGACTATTCTCTTCACTCCATCATTCCCGCCCCCCATGTATTAGCATAAAATTAGCAAAAATTCTGACAAAAAATTCAGCCCATTATTGACCAAAAATTCTGAGATTAGAGAGAGAGAGAGACAAGAAGAAGAAGAAGAAGGAGGAGGAAGGTTAGTGCATCAAAGCCAATTCTTTCAACCTTCAATTCTAGAAATTCAACTTTTGAGGTAAGAAAACTCTCTTAAACCTCTCATATTCAACTCAAATCTTGTCTCTCTCCCTCAATTCTTGATGATAAAAAATCAAAGAAATTAAAGAAATTAAGTTAAATAAGTTAGAAGTTATTTTGGAAGTTATTTTTAATGTTCTTGGTGTTTAATGTTGCATGCATGTAATTTATTTTAATTTTTACAGTCTTGGTAATTTTATTATTCTGATAATTACATATTCTAAAATAAAAATGATCTATGCAAAAAATATTAAAGATATAAGCCATGCATGAAACTAGAACAAGTTAGAAGTACTTAGATTAGATCTTTTAATTTTTACTACTTGTTGGACCTCTTTCTAAAAAATTATAACTTATTTTAGAACATCTCTTAAGGTCAAATTTTATGTCCAAAGATAGAGTTTTGAGTTATCTTTTATACAAAATTAGTTTGAACCCCTTTTACATGCACCAAACTCGAGTTATGAGGTTTCTATCAAAATGTGTCAAACTTGGACCAGTCTCTATTGCGGATGCCAAAACCCCATTTTAAATGGTATTTGAGCTTTGTCCCTTCATGAGAAATGTAGATAACATTTTTATCTATCTACCCACAAAAAATAATTGTTAAACGTTGATGGGTTAAAAGTCCTCTGCAAATTACTAATTCTGAACAGTAATTTAGATTCAAATTTGCACAACCATTTTGTATAAAATAAAACCCATATTTTTGCAGCCCAATTGAAAATGTGTTCTTCATATGAAATTTTGTAAACAACCAAAACTAGCTAATGGCCAAAAAGCGCTTAAAAAGAATTGATTTAGACCCCCAAACGTATTTTATACTCTCTGTTTTAGCAATAGAAATTGGTCTTAACTCTCTGTTTGGATACTCTTTTTCTTAGGAGGTCCAAAACTTAGTTTGTTTCTAAATAAATAGACTAAGTGGTCTTAGGAGGTCCAACATTGTTTTAGCAAAATCTCAGGATTTTAAGTCTTAGTAGAGGACTAATTTGGGTACTGACCTTGCAAGATTTAAATCACCTAGAAATCTTAGGAATTTTCAAAAGTGTTCATAAAAATTTTATCTAATATATTAACATGCCACATATCAAAAAATCAGCCCAATTAAAGTTAATTTACTGCCCCAAACATGTTTTACAAAATCCGTCTAAAATAAGCCTTATTTTAGCCCAAGTGTCAAAAGTGGTTTTTTATCCATGTGATTGTGTGCTAAATGTTGTATGTTTTGTAAGCTTAAAATGTTCTAAGTATTTTTACTTGATACGTGATATCTTCCAAAATTCCCTTGTATTCATAAATTATCTCACAATATGCTAAGTGTTAAATTATTAAATTATTATTTTCTTTTGACTTGGCATAATCATAGCATCACGTACATTAGTATATCCACGCATAGGGTGGAACATGCATTCACCATCATTGGGTTGGAATATGCGGGAATCACTTAAATTATAACGATGGATGAAATGAACTCTAAGGTGATATTAGTTCTGGGCAATGTCACGTGATTATACTAATGAAATGATTTTGGGGTGATGTCCCCCGGCTTGTATGCCGTGATAAAATATTTTTCGGCTAGGTGCCACGATATGATATGATATGAATTTTTGAGGGAGTACCTCATGGTGAAGGTGGTTCGGGTGGCAAGATACTAGGGGTTAGAATATACGTTGATCCCACACTAAATCTTGACCTAAGATTCGATAGCCTGAAGTGTTGACTCGTCCACGCCTTTGTCGTCAGTGATGACCCTGTTGGATATTTAGTTCGACTACTTAGTCATCCTATGGCTGAAAGAATGCTTGATATCGGTCGGTAGACTTGTTCTGTGATGGTTGATTGAGATTAGGGTGATTTACCCAATATGGGTTTACCTAGAAGAACTTAGAGTTTTAAATAAACTCTAGTAATTAACTGCGAAGCATCATTAGTAACATTACACCTGTTGATTTTATGAATTCACCATTGTTTGTTATGTGATGCATGCTAAAAGATTTTATTATGAAGTTGGATCACATTTGGATTGTACTGCTTAGGTTTTCTAGAGTTTTCTTTTTGGACTTTGGCTTATGACATTTTATGTCAGGTTTTGAGGACCCAGAGGACTAGCTAGCTAACCAGGTTCAGGAGGAAGAGGAGTCGTGGCTCCCGTGAGTCGATGACTCGCCCATTTTCAGTCTTACCCATTTATCTTTTGTGACCCGTGTACCAAGCTTTAGAATGTATTTTGTTATTTATTTTAATTTGGGTCTGTAATATTTAAATACTCTACTTATTTTGTGATGGAATGAGTGTTAATCCTATGCTTATTTGACCGTATTTTATTAGTGTCGCTCTTAGATGCTTTTGAAAATTCGGGGCGTCACTTTATCAGTGAGAGTGACATGATGAAGAACAACCATAGAGTAGTTGGTCTGAGATAAAAGGTAGCATTTAAGAGAACATGCCACTTCGATGCCTAGAAAATAACATAGAGGACCCAAATCTTTCATTTCGAATTCTTGAAATAAATGAAGCATCACTTCCTTAATTGTATCATATTCAAAACCGATAATGATCATATCATCCACATATAGTAGTAGAAGAACAAATCCAATAGAGGTGCATCGAGTAAAAAGGGTAGAGTCATACAGACTAGGATGAAAACAAATGTGTAACACCGATGACTAATATTGTGCATACCAAGCATGGGGAGACTGCTTAAGCCCATACAAAGCGCGACGAATGCGACAAACAAGCCGAGAAGGATGAGAAAACTAGGAAGAGGACGCATATAAACTTCTTCAGACAAATAACCATTGAGAAGGGCGTTCTTGACATCTAACTGAGATAAAACCACTAGTGTACAACAGCCACAACAATTAAGGTGAGAACAGTTGTCATCTTGGCAACAGGACCAAATGCCAACTCATAATCAACACCATATTCATGAGAAAACCCTTGAGCAGCTAAATGACCTTTGTACCTTTCCAAAGAACCATCTGTGGGCATTTTTATTTACTCGTGGGGTGTACCAAATATCTATTATTTTTAGAAAAATATTCTCTTCTTTTCAAAATAAGAAAATCCAAGATATCTGAGCATGTTTTAAAACAAAATGGAGTCGTCACTTAATTTTTGAGAAAAATCAAGAAAAACAAAAGAAGGCTGCGAGTATTTTAAAAACGTAACTAGAGAAAAAGATGGTTCGGAGACTAAGGTATGAAAAGAAAAGGTGTTAGGTACCCTTTTTGCCTAACCGTGAGGTTAACCTCTAATTTGTCAGTATTGGTTCTTGCTGTAAATTTTTTAAAGATAACATATACAAAATGGGAGGTTAAAGAGAGTTCGAACAAAGGCAAGCAAATAAACAAAATCCTAACTATGATCCTAGGGTCATGCAACTTGGTTATTATTTCTAGATATGCCGCATGTATTGTTTGAGTAAAGCAAAGCAAAAAACATGCAAATAAGCAATAAACAAACAAGTAAGATTCTAAGGGTCATGCAACAATATTTCTATCCCTTTCATGGTGTAAACAGACTGTACAGAACAAGCAGAAGAGAACTAAACATCATATTTAAGCTACTGGTCATGCACAAAACTCACGATTGTAGCAGTAAATGTTCCAGCCGTGACAACAATAGTCACAAAATAGGCGATCGTGACAAAAATTGGGTTACCGCGAAGAACAGAGTAAAAATATCTCACGGCCGTAACAAACAAATGTCGCAGCCATGGTTTTTAGGAGGTACAGAAAGAGTATATACATTGCATGTGGCTTAAAACATGCTTAAATGAATAAGATATGTAGGACAAAGACCATAACCTATTAGTTTTAAGCTAGATCTACCATCCTTCATCCTCTACAAAAATAATAACTATAAACGGAATATACAGGATGATAAATATGAATAATAGAATGCTTGAAATACACTTTCATGATACTGGCTTCACAAAAACCCCACGGCCGTAACTACAGGATATAACGGTCGTGATAAAAAAGAAGAAGAATGAGGCGGCCTCTATATTATCTGTAACGCCCCGATTTTCAGACGATACAACTCTACAGAAACCAACATGAAAATGAAATTTTATTTGTAAAATAATAATCCTCAAAACACACCATTTTAAGCTAAAAAGGTTATTCAAAAGATTTTCCAACCAAAAATCTCATTTCGAAACAAAACCAAACTTTTTCACACAACGGCTATCTGCTTGAGCGATTAGAGATCTGCTCGAGCTGTGAGACACCCGAGAGATTTTTAAGCCAGAAACCAAAAAAATTTCCCAAGTCTCAAAAACAGACCTAAAAACCTTTTCTTGAACAAGGGTTTAAATAACCAAGGAATATAGGAAAAAGCGTTCATTTTATAAAGAAATCACTCCTTCGGCTCAAAAACTAATCATGAAAATCTTTAACCAAAGCCAAAACAAAAGGAGAAATGACAACCAACCTAAGGTTTCTCTCTAAAAATCATAAAACATACATGCATTGGTATAATCACCATAAGGCTTACAACATGAGCTTTTTGTTCAAAAACATTACATAATAACATATGTTCCAAAATAAAACCTAAGGAAAACTAAGGTAGTCTTCCGCCACTTCCGACTCCCAAAGATCATCCTGAATGATCATTTATACCTGAAAAAGGTTTTTAAATCCCACACCGTGAGCCAAGGCTCAATAGGAAGCAGACCAGCATGAAATAAAAGCTAAATATGCTAACACAAAAAAATATGAATATTCTGATTCACGTGAGCCTCAAAAACGATTTTACACAACTCACAATGATTCACATGTAATACATGCATCTTTACGGACTTTCACCATAGGACCAAAATTCGCCCCTTATTATGCAGCTTTATGGGCTTTTACTGAGGGACCAATATCTACCCCAACTAATGCATCTTTACAAGCTTTTACCAAGGGACCAATATTCACCCCAACTAATACATCTTTACGGGCTTTCACTAAGGGACCAATACCTACCCCCAACTAATGCATATTTAAACCAGGGTTTGCAAGCACACAACAACGTATAAATATCACATTTACATAATATCGTCATTCACCTAACCATGGAGACCAATGAACGTTAAAACGAGGGTCAACCTTAAGGGTTAGCTCTAAACCTCTAAAATTAGGCTTTCGCAACCATTTGTGTAAATCTTTTCGGTTTTCAAACTCCCCTTTTTGGAAACAACATGACACAAATGCCATCAACCTTATAATAAAACATAAAATGCGCCACATGCTTTTTAACCACCCAAACGTGGCTTAAACACAAAACTACAGCTTTAATGCATTTTTAAAGGGTAAAATGACATAAAACTTCACGTAGCATCTCTTTAACACAAGATAGCCTATGATCCTACCTCGGTGAGTTAAAACTTGAAACTTTAAATACTTACGAGAAACCAAAGTCGTCAAAATGCTATTCCGTTCGAGTGAACGTAAAGCCCACGACAAGGATATCAAAGATCGACTACCCGAACACTAAGATCCGAACCTGAATCAAGCCAAAGCTAGAGATAAGGTAGAGCTTTTGAGAGATTTTTCTAGAGAGAAGAGTGAAAACTTGCAAAACAAGTTCTGGCATAAAGATCAAGGCATGGGCTGTCTTTATAAAATCTCGCACCTAATTGTCCGCTCGAGAGAACAGAGATCCACTCGAGCAGTCTCCCACTGACCTAACTCGCGGCCACAAGCCCGCTCGAGCGAACATAGCTCCACTTGAATGATCATCGCTGGGTGAAAACTCAAACAAAAGACGCATGACCTGTTAGGGTTGGTATACTAAAAATCATATTTTTAGTATTTAATTTTATTTTAATAAAATTAATTTTTCATTTTATAAGAATCTTTATGAGTAATGTATGTGTATCATTTTTTTAATATTATGCATGGAAGTCCGATATTCTGTATAGTATTTAATCTGATGTGTAGAGTACGACTTGCACACAGAAGATCAGATTTTAACTTTTTGCAGAATATAAGTTTTATATTCACAGTTTAGATTGAAATGGACATACTATCAGTACGATTGTGATACAAAATTTTAGTAGGTCTGCCGTGGTTACGGGAACAGATAATAGTATCGTCTATTGTTTCGACTCTCTGTGCTAATACACTTTGTGTGTATTGAATGGGATATTTGAGATAATTAGTTTTATACTGACTATATAAATTAATTCACACCCCAAAGTTATTATAAATAGTGCTTATCCTCTTAATTCTGAAATAATTATTGATTTGCATATATTTAATATTCATTGCTTTAATTCATTAGAAGGCGCGATCTTTTATGGGTCTATATTCCCAGTGAGTTGGATAGCGGTATTATTTATATGGTGAATATTAATTATTGACGGAATCTATGTCCCGAAAGATGGGGATTCACGATATCCCCTTAAGAAAGCTTATAAGTTTTGACCGGACCATACCCTACAGATGGATCTAATTATCCGCGCGGTCAAATAAGTTAAGCGGAAAGGCTTAAGGAATATCAAGATGTCGATTAAATTTAATTGTCAGTAATTAAATTTAATTGGCGGGTATCGATAATCTTAACGTGGAGAGAAATGTTAAGCATTTAATAACAGGAACTCAATGCAAGATGGTCTTGAGATTATGGATCAGAGTGCAATTAAAGTTCTTTAGAAGTGTGAATTGTAATTCAGTATTTTATGAAAATTGCAGAAACCGCTACTAGTTTTTCATAATTACAGATACCGCTATGAGGTTTGCTTAATTGCGAAAGCCGCTGATACATGTCTGTGTTCCACTGGAAGTTTTACTCATAATTACTCCACATGTCCCTACTGTAGCCTTATAAATATGCAGGTAGGCTGAACCATTTTCAAAACTTGTCTTCTAAGACTAAAGCTATCCAGGTTCTGTCAATACGAGTTCTCGATAGTTTGTAGCTCACACTATGTACGGAAATCACATAACGAAATACAGTAGAAAATCTGGCAGGAGTTTCAACTAAGATTAAAATCATAGTTGAAGATTCAACCGGTAAAAAGGTATTCTTCTAAATTAACTTTAGAAGCACGAATTTTATTTTGATCATTCGTCATCAAAAGTTTTATTTGGAGCCCATTTTGGCGTTTGCCCGTGCAGTTATTTTTTTAGATAATCATTTGTAAAAACAAAGATCTTAGCTGTCTTACCTCCAACATGACCAAGCCTACGCATGCATAACACAAAAAGAAATATGCTATTCTAAAATGATTAAGGCAATAACCAATACATCAAAAAAAATACGAAAATAAAACAGAATCGAGTCTCACAACTCTCCCTCTTTTAAAGGAATTTCACTCTCGAAATTCACTACAAGGTCACGAAGCAAACAACTTCAGGTATCTAACACGAACTTCAAACTCAAGCTCCTACGTTGCTTCCTCGAATCTCTAATAAAACCATAAAACCTTGACATATGCAATGGTCCTCTCTCTCAACGCCTGCTCCTTTGTATCCACAATCCTCACCGGTTGTTCCTCAAAAGAAACATCCTCATTTACCCACAACTCCGCCCAATCCAAGATGTGTGATGGGTCAGGCTCGTACTTCCGAAGCATGAAAACATAGAACACATTGTGCACAGATGACAGCTATGGGGGTAAGGCCAAACGGTATGCCACCTCTCTAATCCTCTCCAGGATTTCAAATGGTTCGATAAAATGCGACGATAACTTCCCGTTATAGCCAAATCTCATCAAATCTCAGCGTGACGAGACTTTCAGAACACATGGTCCCCCACCCCAAACTCCAAAGGTCTCCTCTTCTGATCGGCGTAATTTTTTTGATGACTCTAGGCTGTTATCAAACGTTGGCGAATCATAGCAATCTTTTCTGTCGTCTCCCACACCAAATCTAGTCCCAAAACTACGGTCTCTTCCACATCTGTCCAACACACCGGTGATCTACATAGCTTGCCATACAAGGCCTTAAAGGGTGCCATCCCAATTCTAGACTGATAACTGATGTTATGCACAAATTCTACCAATGGAAAATGATCTTTCCAAGAATCCCAAAAATCAAGCACACAAGCTCTCAACATGTCCTCCAAAATCTGTATAGTACGCTCGGACTGTCTATCCATCTAAGGATGAAAAGCGATGTTGAAACGCAAGCTCATCCCTAAAGCTACCTGAAGACTCTGCCAAAGACGCGATGTAAAGCGCGGGTCTCGGTTAAAAATAGTAAATACCGGTACTCTATGTAACCGAACAATCTCACTGACATATAGCCTACTCAGCTTATCGACAAAATTCTTCACGTGAATGGGAAGAAAGTGTGCAGACTTCGTCAGTCTATCAACCACAACCCAAATAGCATCGTGCCCTTTAGGCGTCTAGGAAGTCCAGTTATAAAATTCATCGTGATGTTCTCCCACTTTCACTCTGATACAGACAACGACTGAAGTAAACCTGCTGGCCTCTGGTGCTCCGCCTTCACTTGCTGACAAGTGAGACATCGAGCAACAAACTGAACCACCTCTCTCTTCATTCCCTCCCACCAGAATTGACGATGCGGATCATGATATATCTTGGTGCTTCCCAGGTGCACTACAAGACGAGAATGGTGGAAGTTTCGTAACACATCACCGCGGCACGATTCTGGCACAAATACTCTCCGAACAAACCTCAAACTCTGATCCGGACTCACAACCCATCCCTTGGTGTCCTTCCCACTGGTTACACAATCCCTTAGTATCTGAACTTCTTAATCCGTCTATTAAGCCTCCAGAACACGGGAAACCAATGTAGGCTGTGAAACCACTGAGAATAATGTTGCACCCTCCTTCGTCCCTCTGAGACATAAATGAAACTCATTGATCTCCCCGAGCATGCCCCACTCCCGCATAGAAATAGAGGCTAGTATGCCATGGGGTCTCCTGCTAAGAGCGTCGGCCATAACATTAGCCTTCCTCGGGTGATACTGAAGGTCAAAATCGTAATCTTCCATAAACTCCATCTACCGTCGTTACGTAGATTCAAGTCCTTATGTGAAAACAAGTATTTCAAGCTCTTGTGATCTAAAAAAACCTCAAAATATTCACGTACAGATAATGTCGCCATGTCTTCAAGGCATAGATTACGGCTGCCAACTCTAAGTCATGTGTTGGGTAATTCTGTTCATGAGTCTTCAACTACCGAGATTCGTAAGGCACAATCTTACCTTCCTGCATCAAAACACAACCCAAACCATCATGCGATGCATCATAATACACTGTGTAACCCAAACCCCATTCTAGAATAACTAACACCGGTGCACTCGTCAATCTCTTCTTCAATTCCTGAAATGCAACTCACAGGCCTCATTCCAAATGAACTTGACTCCTTTTCGCGTAAGGCAAGTCATCGACGCGAAAAGTCTAGAAAAATCCTTTACAAATCGTCGATAGTAGATTGACAAACCTTAAAAGCTGCGAATCTCAAATACATTTTTCGATCATTCCCAATCCATCTCTGTATCAGTTTTCGAAAAATCCACAGATACTTAATCCCTCAATACCACATGTCCAAGAAACTTCACCTCAAGTATCCAAAATTCATACTTTTCAAACTTTGCATATAGATGATGCTCTCTCAACAGCTGTAGAGCAATACGTACATGTTCATTATGCATTTCCTTCGAGGGTGAGTAGATAAAAATTTCATCTACGAACATGTTAGACCTAAGAAGCCCAAGAAGGGAGTGCATTGGGTTTTAAAACAATAATAACAACTTTAAAAATCTTTTTTAAAACCTTTTAATTTCACAAGCACGTATAGCAAGTATATCAAGAACTAAAGCACTAAGAAAATTAAAGAGATTAGGGAGAGAGAAATTGAACCAGACACCAAGATTTATAGTGGTTTGGCTTCTTCCAAGCCTACGTCCACTCCTCAAGACTCCCCTTGAAAATTTTCATTAATATAGAATGCTTCAAGGGCGCATTCAAAACCTTTTACAACCTCAAGATGATCCTACAAAAATAAACCCCTATTTTCTTCTATTCACTTTTGAGCTCTTTTTTTAAGAGTATCACTCACTCACTCAAAGAATCAAGGAAAACTCACCCTTAAGTACAATAAATGTAGTATTTAATGAGACACACACTTACTCTCTTTACAAATAATTGAAAATAAATTACTACAAAGAGATGAGAATTGGCTGGAAGAGTTAATAAGCAATAAATGCTATCTTGAAGATTTGAGCTTCTAATTCAAGTAATAGAACAGTGTCCAAATCTTCTAAGCTTCGAAAATTAACTCCTTATATAACCATCTGAAGTAAATGACCATTGGTGGGTTGGTGAAAGTAATTAATGCTTTGAAATCCAACCGTTGGAACCAGGACGAGATTTGAAATATGTCGTAGGGGTCGAATCAAACTCATTTTGTGTCGACTCAAAATATCCAGGGCTTGGATCCTTAAGTGATTGTGTTGACTCATTTCTTCAATAGTGTCGACACAAATTCTACATCTTCCTCACCCACACGGTGGTGTTAACTCATGGAGCTTTTGGTGTCAACTCAATCATTACTTTAGTTTTTTAGGAGAGACCTTTGGTGTCGACTCATATCATCTTTGGTGTTGACTCAATTTATTTGGCAAGCTACTGCAATTTTGGTGCCGACTCATAAAATTGCAGTCAGCCTTGGTAGTTTTAGAGTTGACTCATTTTAATCTGGTGTCGACTCAAAAACTGCAGATAGTCTTAGTTATTTTGGGGTCGACTTGAAGTCGTTTGGTGTTGACCCAAAAAGCTTGTTCCCACGGGGAACCTTTGTGTCGACTCATAAACATTTGATGCGACTCATTTGAGTCAGAGTCGGGAATTGACTTGAATCTCTAGTGTCGACCTATTTAGCTTTGGTGTCGACTCATTTTTCCCGAAGTCAGGAATCCGATGAATTACTTGGTGTCGACTCAAATTGTGTTGGTGTTGACCCAAAGAGAATCCCGTAAGGCTTGTGTAGGGGTCGACTTAAATTTATTTTGTGTCGACTCATTTTGCTCAACTGCTTGAATTCTGGTTCAATACTAAAGGTGTCGACCCAAACTAGTTTGGTGTCGACTCAAATGAGTTCCTAAAAACATCTTAGAGAAGCATATTAAGGTTTCGACTCAATTTCTCAACGGTATTGACACACTTAAGAGTTTCAAGCGTACTTAACCTTTAGGTGTCGACTCAATTATCAATTTGTGTCGACTCTAAATGTTCTTTGACAGAACACAAAATGTCAACCCATTTGATGCAAGGAGTGAGCACAAATGGCTTAAGATGTCAACTCATTAGTCATGTAGTGTCAACACTTGCCTTTTTGAAAATAGATAAATATAATCTTTTTTAAAATGAATTTGATTAAGAAAATGACTTATGAAAATTATTAAAATCTAATTAAAAATTCATTGGACTAACAGAACACAACCACAAAACTGTCCAGATACGAATGAAATATACAGTTCATCAAGTCCATGAATGTCGCAAGAGCATTCGTCAAACCGAATGGCATAACCAAAAACTTATAGTGACCATAACGAGTCCGAAAGGCGGTCTTCGCTATGTCCTCGTCCCTGATCCTCATCTAATGATACCCTGGCCTCAAATCAATCTTCAAAAAGTAACTCGAACCCTTTAGTTGATCAAACAAGTCATCATCTTCGGCATAGGATACTTGTTTTTCACTATTACCTGATTTATCTGGAGCTCCCCACGGCGACGTACTTGGACGTACAAATCCCTTATCAAGTAACTCCTGAAACTGTACCTTGAGTTCTCGCAACTCAACTGATGCAAAATGATAAGATGGCATCGAAATAGGAGCAACTCTCAGAACGAGATCGATAGAAAACTCTACCTTACGACTCGGTGGCAACTTAAAAAGATCATTAGGAAAAACAACTGGATAGTCACAAACCACAGGGATAAACTCTCCTCAAACCCCAATTGCCTCATCCAATATGAGAGCAGAAAAGAGAAATACTAGACTTCCTCGATTTCAAACAACACGGGGCATGGACACTAAACCCTCGTCCCGATCGCCCACAAAACAAAAACAATCCCCCTCAGGCATACAAATCGATACCCTCCGTCAGTTGCAATCGATATAGGCACGATAGGTGGTCAGCCAATCTATCCCTAGGATGATATCAAACGTGGTTATGTCTAGAATGATGAAATCAAACTCTAAATAGAGGCCAGCGACTTCTAACACAGAATCTGCAAACACGTCCCCACACCACATTCTTACCAACCGGGGTCTCTACACAGCGTACTACCCAATGAGTCCATCTCTAACCCTAAAGTAGATGCAAAAGTAGATGAAATAAAGTAATGAGATGTTCTCGTGTTAATAAGAACACTGGCCGATGATCTGTACACTAAGAGAGTACCTCTAATCATTGAAGTAATAGCTGCAGCATCAGGTACGATCGATGCCTTGGAAGAACTGGGATCTGTAATGGCGTACACTCTGCCTTGTGGTGTCCTAGTCTGTCCACCATAACCCTAGACTGTCAACTGTCAGACTTCTAAAGTAACCCAAATACCCATCCAGTAGTTTCTGTAATTAAGCAAACTTCACAGCGATATCAGTAATTATGAAAATTTTGTAGCGGTTTTTGCATTTTTCATAAAATATTAAATTACAGTTAACACAACTAAAGAACTATAATTACACTCTGACCCATAATCTCAAGACCATCTTGCATTGAGCTCATATTATTAAATGCTTAATATTTCTCCCCACGTTAAGATTCTCAATACCTACCAATTAAATTTAATTACTGACAATTTAATTTAATCGGCATCTTGAAATTTCTTAAACCCTTCCGCTTAACTAATTTAACCACCGAATAATCAAATCCACTTACAGGGTTTGGTCCGATCAAAACTTATAAACTTTCTTAAAAGAGTATCGTCAATCCCGATCATTCGAGGCGTGGATTCCGTCAATAATTAATATTCACCATATAAATAATACTGTTATCCAACTCACCGGGAATATAGACCCTTATAAAATCGCATCCTCTAATGAATCAAAATAATAAATATTAAATATACGCAAATCAATAATTATTTTATGATTAAAATCATAAGCACTATTGATAATAACTTTGGAGAATAGATTAATTTATATAGTCAGTATAAAATTAATTATCTAAATGTGTTCCGTTCAATATACAAAAAGTGTACTAGCATAGAGAGTCGAAATAATAAACGACACTATTATCTGTTCCCCGTAATCAAGACAGACCTACTAAAACTCTGTGCAACAATTGTACCAATGGTATGTTCATTTCTATCTAAACTGTAAATATAAAACTTATATTCTATAAAAACCTAAAATTTGATCTTCTGTGTGCAAGTTGTACTCTACATACCAGATTAAATACTGTACAGAATATAGGACATCCATGCATAACATTAAAGAAATGATATTGCATACATTGCTCATTAAGATTCTCATAAAATGAAAAATTAATTTTATTAAAAGTAAAATTAAATACTAAAAATATGATTTTCAGTACACCAACTCTAACAATCTCCCACTTATACTCAAAATCATGTTATTATACATCTGACTCCCATGCCCTCTACATGACAATCAAAAGTCTTAGCTAGTAAGCTATTTGTAAAAAGATCTACAAGGTTATCTCTTGATGCAATCTAGGTCATAGTAACATTACCCCTTTGTATAACATTATACATCTAGTTGTAGCATATAAATATACTTGTCGAGACTTCTATTAAGGAAAGCTGTCTTGACATCCATTTGTTAGATTTCGTAATCAAAATTAGCAGCAATGGATAAAAGAATCTGGATAGATTTAAGCATGGCTACCGGCAAAAAGGTTTCCTCATAATCGATTCCTTCTTTCTAAGTGAACCATTTAGCCACAAGCCTAGTTTTAAAGGTTTCAACCTTCACGTCTGCTCTTCTTTTTCTCTTGTAGATCCACTTGCATCTAATGAGTTTTATCCCTTCAATTGGTTCTACAAGATCCTAGACCAGATTAGAATACATAGATTCTATTTTAGAATTCATAGCCTTTTGCCAAAGATCTACATCTTCGTCCTGAAGCGCTTCATTGTAGTTACAGGGTTCGGTATCTAGTTCTACCAAAATCTTATCAAAAGACTCTCCTAAGAACATATACCGATCAGCTTGATGAATAACCCTCCCATTACAACAAGACACTACCTGTGCTTGTGTACTAGCAGTAACACGTTGTGTAGAATCTGAACCCTATGCATCAGCACCCTATTCATTATTTGCACCTGTCCCGATATTTCTCCCACTACGACGAGGCAATGGGATATCAATGACTTGTGGTTCCTCTTCCATTCTACTGGTATTTTCTCTCATTTCTTTCAGAATAATATTGCTTTTGGCCCTATGGTCTATAGTATAATCCTTTTTCAAGAATCGGGCATTGGTGCTAACAATGACCTTTTGATCCTTAGGATTATAAAATAGACCCTCCTTCGTTCCCTTGGGTTACTCAACAAAATAATAGACTTCTATCCTCGGTTCTAACTTACCTGCATTCCCTTTCAGCACATGTGCTTGACACCTTCAAATCCGAATGTGTTTCAGACTAGATTTACCCTCTATCCACAATTCTGTGGGAGTAGAAGGTAATGACTTAGAAGGTACCAAGTTTATAATGTAAGTCGTTGTCTCTAATGCAAGTCCCTAAAATGAATTGGATAATCTTGAATAACTCATCATGGACCTTAACATCGCCATAAGAGTTCTATTTTTTCTTTCTGCTATATCAATCTGCTGTGGAGTGCCAAGTGCAGTCAACTGGTATATAATCCCTTCTGATGACAGGTAATTCTTAAACTCTCTAAAGATGTACTCCTCACCACGGTCGGATCGTAGTGATTTGATACTTTTATGCATACACTTTTCCGCCTCTTCCTTGAATTCTTTGAATTTTTCAAAGCATTCATACTTACGGTGCATTAGGTAAATGTATCCATACCTTGAGTAGTCATCAATAAAACTGCCGAAGTACTCAAAGCCACATCTAACTCGGATTATCATAGAACCACACACATCAGAATGAACCATCTCCAACGATTCTTTAGCTCTATAGCCTTTGGCTAAAAAAAGCCTCTTGGTTATCTTACCATCTAAGCAAGGTTCACAGACTAAAAGTGCCTCCACTTTCAATGAGCTCAAAGGTCCATTTGCTACCAGCCTGTTTATCTTTTTTAGATTAATATAACCCAAGCGTAAGTGCCAAATAAATATTTGGCTCGTTAAAGAAGAATTTGGCTCGTTAAAGAAGAAAACTTTCTCTTATTTGGTAATTTAATGTATTATTCAATTCAGTTAGTTGCAGTGTAGGAGAGATAGGAGATACGACATACAGATCATCCAATAATGTACCAGAACAAATAAAATATTTTTTTTTACAACGACAGAGTCATCAAAATGAACAGAATAATTGTCCTTTATTAAACTCGAGACTAAAATTAATTTTTTTTAAATAGAAGATTCATAAAGACAATCTTTTAGAATTAATATTCTATCTCTACTAAAACTGAGAATGACATCTTCTACTAAAATTAATTTTTATTGCCCATATGCAGGTATATTTTTCCATCACAAAGTTGCTTCGTTTCTTGGAACCTCTGCAAAGAATTACAGACATGATTAGTAGCTCTCGTATCTACACACCAAGTTCTGGTAAATAACACTGCTAAACATGTTTTAACTACCAGTGAATAGAAATTACTTGGTTTGTTCTACTTACTGAGAAATACTGGACATAGCTTTTCTAGTGCCGGGTCTAGTTGCAGTGAAAACGTTTGCCTTTCGACTTTTTCTCACCAGTCCTTGGCTCACTAATTACTTTTGAAATTGTGCCACCCTGTTTCTGAATCTTTTTCTTCTTCATGCCTTTCGACCCAAAGGAAGAATCTTTTAAAAAAATAAACACAATTTCTGGTATTGAAGGAATACCCTTGGTAGTTAAAGCTATATCCAAGTTTTGTTTCCAATCAACATAGTTTGGTCCCGTAAGTTTGTTTTCTTTGAGTATTGAAGCGAGTGGATTAAAAACTATTTTAATCTTAAGAATCACATAATTAAAATACTATTAATTATGATGAGCAAAATTTTGAATCTATTTTAATTTGGTTCCCTCTACCATTTTAAAAGAAATTTGCCAGCAACCTAGTACCCTGTGAATAGCATGCCTCGATGGGAAGACGTCTACTATCCATCATTTGTCCAGATAGGCCAATCCCTATTAATTTTACTATCTAGGCAACTGACTATGCCAAGTAAAATTAAATAGCTGACATAGTTTTGGTCCAGTATATAATAGTATTGACTCAGATTGAGAGAATACTATTATATACGGCTAAGTGTTAACCATCACTTTCTACCAAATCAATTATTTTGCAATAAACCCTTTAGATGGAGAAGTGATCAACACTAACAATTATCTAGAATTATCCCTAAAGGAGGTTTGTACTAGCGATAACACAATTAGTCTGTCCGATGGGGAGGAACGCCTTACTACTAACACGCATGATTTAATTACATCGCCTACAAACTGGTGATGGAGACCGCAAAATTTATGTGTGAATAAATTTTCTCTCTCACTTAGATTTTTTAAATATTTTTTAGGGTTATAAAAATTCGTTTAATTAAAATAAATTTATTAATTTCGAAAATCACACGATCTGAAAGAATCAAAAGTCATTTCGCATATACGATTCAAATATTTCGATTTGCCAAATTATCCTTTTCTGTTTTAATGTGTAGCAAATAAAATTTATAAATGCACAGTTTTTCTTTCAGTTTTTCAGCTAAGGTAGTAATTAAATGTATTTATTTATTTTATTATTCATTCTATAATTTTTGAAAAATAATAATTTATTTAGATTAAATATTTTTTTATTTAATAAATTCAAAATTCAAAATTAATTTCCACATATTTTTAAGACATCCGATTTTATAAATAAATTATTTTAAACGTGATATTTTATAAAAAAATTAAAATATCTAAAGTTTTTTTATTTAATTAAAATTAATTAATTAAAAAAATTAATTTTATTTTTCATTACAAAATATTTTAATTAAAATTGAAATTTTAAATTAATTAAATTAACAGGATAAATAAAACAGATATAAAACATCTACACATTTCATATATATATATATATATATATATATATATATATATATATATATATATGTGTGTGTGTGTGTGTGTGTGTGTGTGT
>JAUMHN010040757.1:0-28477 GCA_032360265.1 Heliamphora ciliata | reverse complement strand
TGGATTACTGTAATGATATCGTGGTTGTAAGGGGGCATTTGGGAACCCAAAGCATGCGATTGTAATTTTTGTATGTAGGAGGATATGGTTATTTATCGAAAACCTTTATTTCTTTTAATATATTTGAATTCAAGTCGTTAATGAGACAAATGTTTACTTGGGTAATTCCCTTTATGAGATGGTTTGGGGTAGGTTCACGGGTCCCCGGGGCTCAGGGCGTGACAAAACATGTCAAAAAGGTACACAACATATACTAATCAACGAAAACCCTAAGTTGCCTGATTTTCTTGATTTACTCACTTTCTGCCACTAACTTTAAATTATCATAACTAAATGTAGAAAAATAGTCTTAAAGTAAGTTTTATGTCCAGATTTATATTTTATGTACAGATTTATATTTGTGAGTTCTCTTTCATACAAAATTAGTTTGAAGTGATTTCGTTGGTAGAACTCCAAATATCTCATTTTTTGCCAAAGAGTGTCAAATCTTGACCACTCTGAGTTACAGACCTAAAAACCTTAAGTTAGAGTGAGAATCGAGATTAGGTACACGAAAAACTTGTAGAGAATACATTTATATTTCTGTCCACCAAAAATGAGCTAAAAATATGAAGTCTTGCTAAGTCAACACACTTTCCAAAGTCTCTGTTAAGGTTCAGTGACTGACAGACCTCTAAGTCACACCTTTTTGTGAGACTTAAAACCTAATTTTTTTGAAGCCAAACCCAACAGTGGTAAACATGGACTTTGTAGCTAACATATTAAACTAGTTACTGACCACAAAGCAGATCAAAATAGCCTCAGATGATACCCTAATAGTTTTGAACATTCACTGTAAAAATCACATTCTGCAGACCCTTTTTAGGCTGACTGGACCCTCTTTATAAATTGGCCAAAATCATTAACTTTTTCCAAATAACTTTGATTAGCACAAAACATGAAACTTGTAGAGGACATCTTAAACTAAAATCTCACCAAAAATAAGACCTAAAGTCCCTAATTTGATTCCCCAAAATTGTGTCCAACAGAAGCCCAATTTCTAAGATTTTCTCTGTAAAATGCTAAAGGGTTTTTACTAAAGGAAAATAAATGACCTTTTTACTTTAGGAACTGACCTTGGTGAAAAATATGAAAGTTATAGAAAATATTTTTATCTAATTGGTGTTAAAATATCAGAAATTAATTCTATGTCTAAGTACTTCAAAATGCTGTCGTAACTCTAAAACTAGCAATTAAACTTTTACGTAAAAATTGGCTAAGTGTTCGTATGACGTGTTACTTGTGGAACTTGAGTGTGTGAATCTTATATGAACTTTTTAAGTAATTAGTATATGAAAATGATACTTTTGATGAAATGAACTCACGCCGATGGTTCGATTCTTCGTCACATAAATTATAGTTATGCTTTGCATTCTTGTACTTGATGCTTTAGCAAGTTGTACCATGTGTCATATCATGTTTATATACCATGCTATAATTATTTGCACACGAGAAGCATATTGCACATCATGAGCATTCCTACAATGGCATCTTGGGTTATTAGAGTCTCTTTTGTACCTATTATTGTGGGTTGCATCCTGTACACTTGTTTGATTATTTTAAACCTCGGTCATACTTGTTAGGTATATGTCTCCTTCGTTTTTGTTGCTCCTTGAGTTATGGTTAAATTATAGAAGTGGTGTTAACACAGGCAAATTGGGTAATTTCGGAGAAGTGCCTAATTCGGCAGACCTAACCCTACTGCGGTGGTAACTTCGTAGAAGAGCCCAATTATGGCGGACCTAAACCCCATTGCCACGATGTTTTGAAGGGTAATTTAGAGAAGAGCCTAGTTCAGCAGACCTAACCCCACTGCGGTGGTAACTTTGGAGAAGAGCCCAATTATGGCGTTCCTAAATTCCTCGTCTTGGTACTCTAAATAATCTGAAGTGTATTTTGAAATCCTTATTATTAATTAGACTTTGGGTTGACGCTTAACGAGTATCCTAGTACTTAATGTGGGACCGTTGGCCCGTATAAGGGAGGCTGCTAAACTGGGAGGCCTGCCCCCATGCCGTTGCCATTGAGTAAAACGGTTGAGGCATGTAGCCAAGGCAAGCATTTAACTTTTGCAACGAGGCTAGGATAGGTTAAGTGAGCAATGCCATCAAGTCTAGTTTGTAATTCCTGGCGTGGAATTCACGATATTATTTTGGATGTATGTTGGGTTGGGCAACTGCATTTCATTCATCTGCATCACGCACTCGCACAATTGTTCTTACATACGCTTACCCTGTTGAAAACGTTAATTGCCTGTCTATTTGACCTTAAATTGTATTGGGTATTATGTGATATGTATTGTAGGATATTTTGTTGTGAGTTTGTCAGATGATTTAAGAAATTTACTTCTAGGCTCCGGCTCATGGCATTCGTGCCACAGGTAAAGAAGAATGACTTTTTGTGGAAGGCGTGTTCGTTGAGGAAGAAGACCACGAAGAAGGGGGAGAGTGGCAAGAGCCGGTTAACCCCAACGACGCAGTTTGAAGATGTAGAATATTTATTTTGATCTTTATGTTCAGTTTTTCCCACGGACATATTGTAATTTGTTAAATTTTCTGGAAGACTGTAATCATTAAGTATTTTGAATAAATTCTGAACCATTAATGATGTAGTAGTTATCTCATGTATTTATGAACATTCGGCTAGAATATGTCCCTTATTTATAGTTACATATGTCCCGACATGCAGGGGAACGGGGTGTCACAGTTGGTATCAGAGCCTAGGTTTAGTGAACCTTCAAGCCTTGGGAAATGGGAGATCGTGAGTTCTGTAGCGTAGAAAACTCTGTAGAGTTTCTGTACAATTAAGTTATCACGTATAATTTTAACAACTTAAAATTTTTACCTTAGGATTTTCTCTATCTTTCTTTCTTTAGGATAGCGTCTGACATAGAACCAGCCGGAGAACCACGGGCAGCATCGGAACTAGAGGACTCAGATCCGAAGGAAGAACCCGCTGAAGAGCAAGACCCAGTAGATATGTTTTCGTTAGCATAGATGTTTCCGGATGAGTGACCAGCTCAAGGAGAAGAAGAGGTCGAGGAAGTGGGGGCAAATGAGGAACCCGATGTAGTAGGAGACGAGGCAGACCTCGATGCAGATGATGAGGAGGGACCTAAGGACGACGACGAGAACGAGGAGCGAGCCATCGCCTTCTTTTATGATTCACTAGAGGCGCCGCCACCAGAGCCAGATGACGATGAAGCAACAGACACAGTAATTTACTTGAGCCGCCAAGACTATTCCAAGGACTACCGTATTGGCGAGTGGGTTTATGCCCGAGTATTTTTGAAAAGGACAAAGAGGTGGAGGAAGCCAAAATATTTCCCTCAATTTGTAGGTCCAATAAAGGTTTTAGGAAAACACAATGAAACAGCATACCGAGTGGAAGTACCGTCAGGGTTTAAGGAGCGACTCGGAGATTTGGTAAAGACCCGTTGGTTGCAGACGACAATGCCGAGAGATAAACGAGGGATCGTTAACCCACGCAACTCAAATATCAACTTCGATGATCCGAAGACTTATGAAGAGGTACCGGTGACTATCACAGATGGAGCTCATAGAGGGCCAGGGAACATTTGGTACGTGGAGGTCCAGTGGCGTTGCTACGGCATTTACGAAGTAACTTAGGAACACGAGGCAATTGTTCGCCATTTTTATCTGCGTTTGTTTGTTTAGGCTTTAATATGTTAGGCGCTGTAGTTTCTCTCTTGTTTATAGGTTGTGTGTGTGCTATGTGAACTTTTTGAGAATCTTGTACAAGTTACATATTGAATAAAATGCAAGTATTCGTTGTTAAATTTTTTATAAACTATCTCAAAATCATAAGCTATCTCATAATCTCAAATTAAATCTACAATATCCCAAAAAAAGGAAGACAATTAAGAAGGAAAACAACCCCCTATTCTCGACACTCTCTTAGATAGTTAATAGACGATCAAACCCCCGATAAGTTGACCAATCCCTAGATGATAAGGCATTATGAGTAGCCTAAGTTCTGAGGAAAACACCGTTAAAATCCCGTAACTTCACCCTTACATGTTTCTTTCCTCAAACCCTTGTATCAATTCCTATACCGGTTAAAATTCTTTGCTTATCTTTCCTTCTAATAAAACCGGTCCTCAACAATGCTACTCATATCATTCGTAGGTAATCTTTCTACACCCAAGTCTTATTAGTAACCCTATCGAGAATTTCATCCTAGAAAATACCCTTATCTTTGAATTTTCATTATCAAGCCATGCCTAGGTGACGGCTAGTATTGACATTTGATTGCCCTTCAATGCACGCCAACATCCTTGGACTAGCTCTCTATTCGTAGAACTCAATGTCATTCTATATTGCCAGGATCCTTCACCACCATTCGTTTTCCCCTGACTTCAATACCACATCCGACTGAAATAATTTTGAAAACTCTTGAAATCCCAACATGGGGAGTTAACTTGGATGCTTGAATTGAAATACGTTAGGCCGATGTAATTTCAGGGCAAATATCCATTTTGACTACCTGTTGCTTAAACATTCCTTTATCAAATTCTGGTATTGCACAGATTGATCCACGAGAACCTCCCTTCTGTAATATTTATAAAGTGCAAATCTCTTTTCTTCAATGCACCTAAGCTTCAATTGACCTCTCATCCTGAGTCAACGGTGATTGCTTTAAACTATGACCCCTTGCCTTTGAACTATCGGGGAGTTCACCCTAAGGTATTCTAACCCCGGCTACATCTCGTGCTTGTACCATTCGAATTCCTCATCGAAACGTTTACCTATTCATTACCATACGATCACCTTCCTTGAGACCAGTAAAGTTGAACTGACCATCCTTACTAAACCCTACGTATGTTTTTATCCGTCAATCCTCAAAACCCTGTCCTATAGATCTGTGAGTGACTACGACGAACAACAGGATAGTACATTATTAGGTTTCGACGCTTTCACGGGAGACTAGGACAATGCACGTGAACCTCTTAACACCTCTTCGAAACATAGGGTAATCTTTCCTCAACATTACAACTCCAAGCACCATCAACGTTCGCGTTTAACGACGTTTTGAAGACTGAGACCCCCGACTGCAGGAATGATTAAGTAAGGGTTTACTCAACTGATTACACCTTTTCAAAGGACCCGACAAGTAGGACTATGCCATCAATAATCTGCAGTTAGGAACAACAGTTTCACACTAAGCTACTTATGACATCACTATATGACAAAGTTTAGACTTTTCGAGACTAGTTCATAGCGGACCCACACATTGAACAAATCGAGAAGCAAAAGATTCGTGCCAACGGTAGAGAAGCGAAAAGAAAGAGGTAACCTCAAGCTTTGGAAACACTTAGTATGCAAATAAAGAAAGAGTACCCATACACATCATTAGTCACATCAGCTTTCTCACCAAAATGATAGTATCCGAATTCGGCCATCCCCACTTTCAATGGAATATCTCTGACAACGATATGAGCATCATGAGTTTGATGAAGAACTAAAATGGATTACGTGACTCGATATTTCCCTCAGACATACCTTTTATCCTATTCAATTGTCTTTAAGTGACCAACCACCGGAGAGAAACGATCCAGTCATTAGAAGAAACACTTAAACCCTACGTACCAATATGCGAAGGAACAACTGCAAAAGCTAAGTGAAATAGTACAACACTTGGAAAAACTAGAATAGGAACGAAAGCATGTGACTGCGGACTTCGTTTCCAGGATCGTTACGATCACATCAACAACATTTGAGTCACTATGGGTCACCTCAATGAAACGACAACATTCAGATTATGATGGATTTTCTCACCAAGATCACTCGTTTTCTATTGGTTAAACCCCACGACACATCGGAAGCTACAAGCGAAAAGTATATCCAGGAGATTTTACACCAACTTAAGTTCTCTACTATACCTAACCAAGACCCGCATCTCACCTGGGCAGTCTAAACACCCAGTTCTGAACCATCAAAAATATGTAAGAGTGAGCGTAAAAGAAATTGAAGGAAATTCCTTTTTTCGGTCAAAGCCACTTACAATAACAAGCTTTCAACTAGCTTTAGCAACCATATGAGGTTTTATGTGTGAACAACACTGCGAGATTATCTATATATGAAATAGAAATATAGAGAAACTAATTGGTCGGAATAGATCTCTGCTAGTCAAACATTTCTTGCGCCACAAGTATGCTACATGATCATTGAAAATTTTGTAGTAGTCGGTTTAAGAGATTAGTAAGGTTAAACAACCGTTTTCCCAAATTGTTGAACGTATCAACCCAACCTTGTCCACACCCTCAAAAAAAAAAAAAAACAACAACTCAAGGACACAACTTTGAAGAGAAGAGATGCAAGTAATCATATATAACCTTTCGCGTGAAATTTCGAGGACGAAATTTATTTAAGAGGGTAGATTATAACACCCCAGTCCGAACCCTAGTAGTAACAGCTTAGACTGTAACTACCTGTAGAGCGATCTAACCCAAACCCTGGTATTAGCGACGGATAGGCAACGAGAACTTAGGTCGCTACATAAATAGAAGAAACCCTAATTAGCCCGAAAATCTTAATTTGACCCTGAAATCCTAAAAAGACCAAATACTCAAAGGAAAAATCTTAATATTCAGAAAAGACACAGGACAGCTTAAATTAAGTAAATAATATAAAATATAAAATTAAAAATTAAAAAACAATTCTCATAATTAGGGTAAAATGACCATTTTGCCCCTAGTATAACAAAAAGTCTTGAAAATCTAAAATTTGACACATAGATTTCCAAAATTATATATTTACATATAATTAATTAATAAATAACAAAATAACAACAAAAATGACCAAAATGCCCTTCATGGCCAGCCACCTAGGGATATGTGCTCAAAAAGTTACTTTTTGCCTTTTTAAACTTCAAAATAAGAAAAATGTGTATAAATTAAGCATTATTTTGATCCAATACATTATATACAAGTAATATACATAATAATATAATAATATAAGTCAACAAAAGTAAACAAATAATTATTTAAAGTCTCTACACAACAAATAAGTCAAAAACTAATTTTAGTCAAACTAGCTTAATTTAGTTTAAAAGCCTACACTTATTTATTTAATTACTATCAAAATTATGATAAATCATGAAAAGACTAAATTAATTGTAAATACATTAATATAATAGGTTTTAGTAGCTTTAGGTACATAAAATTAATATTTTATGTATTTATATACACAAAAATGCACTAAAATACAATTTAAAACCCTAATTAATTACCAAAACAGCTTTTTAATCTCCCAAACACTGCATGAACGAAATTTACCTACCCCAAATCTGATTTTTCATATCTCAAACAACTCCCACCTCTTAAACAACCCATGAGAATTGAGAAAATTCAAAAATTATATTTATATGTAATTATTATGTCTCCATTGTAATTTTGTTATAAATAACACACCAAACCCTCTCCATTCTCCTTCATATTTCGCCTGAGAGTGAGAGTAAGAGAGACCAAAAAGTTTTCTAAGTATTCTCAAGGGAAGAAGAAGAGAAGAAGAAAGAAGGAAGGAAGAGGAAGGGAGAAGAGTTCAAGTGAGGTGCTATTGAGCTAAGTCCATTTCTTCTTCAACATTCTAAGCATCAAAAGAGGTAAGCAACTCTCTTAAACCTTTTGATATTCTTCCCCAAGATACCCCTCAATCTATCTCTATAACAAACCCTAAGAAAATAAAATAAAGAATGAGTCAAAAAAGCGTCATAGGAGTAGAATATAAGTTGTTTGTGTAAGATTGAGTTTTGTATGAGCTTGCATGTGTATGTTTTTATGTTTTATGGCTTGTGTGTAGTCTGGAGTTTGGTTTATGTGATTTTATAACATGCATGCAAAGAAAACGTGTCAAAAAGGTACACAATATAAGCTAATCAACCAAAACCCTAAGTAGCCTGATTTTCTGGATTTACTCACTTTCTGCCACCAACTTTAAATCATCATAACTAAATGTGGAAAAATGGTCTTAAAGTAAGTTTTGTGTCCATATTTAGATTTGTGAGTTCTCTTTCATACAAAATTGGTTTGAAGTGATTTCGTTTGGTAGAACTTCAGATATCTCATTTTTTGCGAAAGAGTGTCAGATCATAACCACTCTGAGTTGCAGACCTAAAAACCTTAAGTTAGAGTGAGAACTGAGCTTAGGTCAAAACATAAAACATGTATAGAATACATTTATCTTTCCGTCCACAAAAAATGATCCAAAAATATGAAGTCTTGATGGGTCAAAACACTTCCAAAAGTCTCTATTACGGTTCAGTGACTGACAGACCTCTCGGTCACAGCTTTTCATGAGACTTAAAACCTAATTTTTTTGAAGCCAAACCCTACAGTGGTAAACATGAACTTTGTAGATAACATATTAAACTAATTACAGAGCAAAAAGCAGCTCAAAATATCCTCGGATGATACCCCAATGGTTTTGAACATTCTCTGTTAAAATCACATTCTGCAGACCCTTTTTAGGCTGACTGGACCCTCTTTATAAATTGGCCAAAATCTTAAAATGTTTCCAGATAACATTCCTTAGCACAAAATATGAAACTTTTAGGGGACATCTTAAACTAAAACCTTACCAAAAATCAGACCTAAAGTCCCTGAAATGATGCCCCAAAACCGTGGCCAACAGAACCCCAATTTCTAAGATTTTCACTGTAAAATGCTGAAGGGTTTTTACTAAAAGAAAATAAATGACCTTTTTACTTTAAGAACTGACCTTGGTGATAAATATTAAAGTTATAGAAAATATTCTTATCTAATTGGTGTTAAAATAACATAAATTAATTCTATGTCTAAGTACTTCAAAACGCTGTCGCAACTCTAAAACTAGCAATTAAACTTTTACCTAAAAATTGGTTAAGTGTTCGTTTGACGTGTTATTTGTGGAACTTGAGTGTGTGAAACTTATATGAACTTTTTAAGTAATTAGTATATGAAAATGATACTTTTGATAAAATGAACTCACGCCGATGGTTCGATTCTTCGTCACATAAATTATAGTTATGCTTCGCATGCTTGTACTTGATGCTTTAGCAAGTTGTACCATGTGTCATATCATATTTATATACCATGCTATAATTATTTGCACACGAGAAGCATATTGCACATCATGAGCATTCCTACACTAGCATCTTGGGTTATTGGAGTATCTTTTGTACCTATCGTTGTGGGTAGCATCCTGTATACTTTGTTGATTATTTTAAACCTCGGTCATACTTGTTGGGTATATGTCCCCTTGGTTTCCGTTTCTCCTTGAGTTATGGTTAAACTATAGAAGTGGTGTTAACATGGGCAAATTGGATAATTTTGGAGAAGTGCCTAATTCGGCGGACCTAACCCCACTGAGGTCGTAATTTCGGAGAAGAGCCCAATTATGGTGGTCCTAAATCTCTCATCTTGGTACTCTAAATAATATGAAGTGTCTTGAAATCCCTATTATTAGTTAGATTTTGGGTTGACGCTTAACGAGTATCCTAGTACTTAATGTGGGACCGTTGGCCCGTATAAGGGAGGCTGCTAAACTAGGAGGCCTGCTCCCATGCCGTTGCCATTGAGTAAAACGGTTGAGGCAGTAAGCGTTTATCTTTCGCAACGAGGCTAGAATAGGTTAAGTGAGTAATGCCATCAAGTCTAGTCTGTAATTTTCGGCGTGGAATTCATGATATTATTTTGGATGTATGTTGGGTTGGGAACTGCATTGCATTCATCTGCATCACGCACTCGCACAATTGTTCTTACATACGCTTACCCTGTTGAAAACGTTAAATTGTCTGTCTATTTGGCCTTAAACTGCATTACGTATTATACAATATGTATTGTAGGATATTTTGTTGTGAGTTTATTAGACGGTTTAGGAAATTTGCATATAGGCACCGGCTCATGGCATTCGTGCCACAAGTAAAGAAGAAGGACTTTTTGAGAAAGGCGTGTTCGTTGAGAAAAAAGACCACGAAGACGGGGGAGAGTGGTAGGAGCCTGTTAACCCAAACGACGCAGTTTGAAGGCATAGAATATTTATTTTGATCTTTTTGTTCAGTTTTTCCCACGAACATATTGTAACTTGTTAAATTTTCTGGATGACTGTAATCATTAAGTATTTTGAACAAATTTTGAACCGTTAATGATGTAGTAGTTATCTTATGTATTTATGAACATTCGGCTAGAATATGTCCCTTATTTATAGTTACATATGCCCCGACATGCCCAGGGAATGGGATGTCACAAGGATACTCGTTAAGCGTCAACCCAAAGTCTAAATAAAGCTAGTGACGAACCTATGGTGCCTAATTCCCACTTTTATAATAAAAACCTCCAATTCATTTTCAAATATGGCAACCAGGGACGTCCTAAATTCACAACCACTGAATAAATGATTTTCATGTCACCCAACCCAATTTGAAAGGTACGAAGGGACTTCGACAACCTAAGATGAAATGTAGAAATACTCATGACGTGCAATATGCCTCTCGTGTGCAATTAATTATAGCATGGCATAGAAATAAGATATGGAACATGGTACAACTTGCTAAAGTATCAAATACGAGCATGCGAAGCATAATTATAATTTCTGTGACATAGAATTGAACCATAGGCATGAGTTCATTTCATCAAAAGTATTATTTTCATACACTAATTGCTCACAAAGTTCATATAAGGTTCATTTACTCAAGTCCCATAAGTAACACACAATTAGTACACTTAGCCGATTTTAGGTAATTGTTTAATTGCTAGTTTTAAAGTTACGAAAATATTTTGAAGTACTTAGACATGGATTTAATTTTTGAAATTTTAACATCAATGAGATAAAAATATTTTTTACAACTTTCATATTTATCACCAAAGTTAGTTCTTAAGGTAAAAAGGTCATTTATTTTATTTTAGTAAAAACCGTGCAGCATTTTATAGAGAAAAACACAGAAATTGGACCTCTGTTGGCCATGATTTTGGGGCATCAATTTAAGGACTATAGGTCTGATAATTTTTTGTGAGGTTTTAGTTTAAGGTGTCCCTTACAAGGTTCATATTTTGTGCTAGGGTAAGTTATTTGGAAAACATTTGAGATTTGGGCTAACTAATAAAAATGGTTCAGTCAACCTAAAAAGGGTTAGCAGAATGTGTTTTTAATAGAGAGTTCTCAAAGCCTTTGGGGTATCATCCGAGGGTATTTTGGGGTAATTGTTTCTCAATATTTAGTTTAATACGTTAGGTACAATTTTCATGTTTACCACTTTTTGAGTTGGCTTCTAAAAAGTTGGGTTTTGGGTCTCACAAAAATGTGCGACAGAGAGGTCTGTCAGTCACTGAACCTCAACAGTGACTTTGGAAGGTATTTTGACCCATCAATACTTCATATTCTTGGCTTATTTTGGGTGGAAAGAAAGATAAATATGTTATCTACAAGTTTTATGTTTTGACCCAAGCTCGGTTCTCATTCTAACTTAAGATATTTAGATCTGCAACTCAGAGTGGTCAAGATCTGACACTCTTTAGAAAAAATAATATGTGTGGAGTTCTACTCAACGAAATCACTTCAAACGAATTTTTTATGAATGATAACTCAAAAATCTAGGTCGGGACAGAAAAATTACTTTAAGATCATTTTTCTACAATTAGTTATGATGTTTCAAAGTTCGTGGCGAAACATAGGTAAGCCCAGAAAATTAGGTTACCTAGGGTTTTAGTTGCTTAGCTCATGCGGTGTCCATTTTTGTTGTGTTTTCTTTGCATGCATGTTATAAACTCATATAAAACAAAACTCCAGAACATGTTTAAGCCATAAAACTCAAAAATATACACATGCAAACACATGCAAAGCTTGTCCATACATAAACAGCCCATAAACTACTTTTACGATGCCTTTTTGAGTTATTCTTTGTTTTATTTTCTTAGGGTTAATTGTAGAGATGGATTGGAGGTTATCTTATGGGAGAATATCATAGGGTTTTAGAGAGTTTACTTACCTCTTTTCATGCTACAAAGATTGAAGAAGGATGGGTCTTGGCTTTAGTGCTTCCCTCTTAGTTCCTCTTAGCTCCCTCTTCCTTCTTCTCTCCTTCTTTCTTGAGAACACTAAGAGAATTTTGGGACCTCTCTCTAACACTCTCTCAACCGAATGTACATGAAGGACAATGGGGGCCTATGTCTTGTTTTTATAGAAAATATATAATTGAGGATTAATTATTACATAATTTTAAAATGGGATAATTACAGTTACCTCCCCTGAGGTTTAAGCTTATTACCGGGAGCTCCCATCTGGTCTCTGAAATTACACTAACCTCCCATGAGATTTAAATTTTTAACATCAATTGCACCCGATTGTTAAAATTTTCGTTAAAATTTAACGAAAATTGCCCCTCCCACCCCAAAACCAACCTTCTCACCCCAAAATCACCCTTCAAACCACCTTTTCTCCGCCAAAACCTCCATCCCCACCCCAAATTTCAACGGAAGGGTGGTTTTGGGAAGGATGGTTTTGGGGTGGGAATGGTTGTTTTGGGGTGGGAGGAGCGATTTTCGGTAAATTTTAACGGAAATTTTAACAGTTGGGTGCAATTGATGTTAAAAATTAATTCTCATGGGAGATTAGTGTAATTTTAGATACCACGGGGGAGCTTTCTGTAATAAGCTTAAACCTCAGGAGAGGTAAGTGTAATTATCCCTTTTAAAATTTAAATTTTCTTTGATCCTTATTGGTTGCATGGGAGGTGGGAGTGGCTTGAGAGATATATTTTCAGACTTGGGGCAGGTAAATTTTGGCCAGGCCTGTTTGGGAGGCTAAAAAGCTGATTTTTCCATTTTATTTGGGTTTTAAATTAAGTTTTGGTACCATTTTGTGAAAGAATATACATAAAATATTAATTTTATGTATCTTTTTAGTATTTAAACCTACTAAAATCTATTATATTAATGCATTTATAATTAATTTAGTATTTTCATAATTTATCATAATTTTGATAGCAATTAATTAAATAAGTTTAGGTTTTTAAGCTAAATTAAGCTAGTTTGACTAGAATTGATTTTTTGATTTATTTATTGTGTAGAAAGTTTAAACAATTATTAATTTGCTTTTGTTGACCTACATAATATTACTATATATATTATTTGTATAAAAAGTATTGGGTCAAAATAATGCTTATTCTATACATATTTTTCTCATTTTTAAGCTTAAAAAGGCAAAAAATAGCTTTTTCGGCACATTCTCCTAGGTGGCTGGCCATGCAAGGGAAATTTGATTATTTTTGTTGTTATTTTGTATTTTATTAATTAATTGTATATAAATATCTAATTTTGGGTGTCCCTGTGTTAAATTTTTAATTTTTAGGTATTTTTGCTGTATTAGGGGTAAAGTGGTCATTTTACCCTAATTATAGGTATTTTTGATTTTTAATTTATTATTTTATGTTATTTACTTAATTTAAGCAATTTTGAAACTTTTCTGAGTATTAGGGCCTTACCTCTGGGTATTTGGTCTTTTTAGGGTTTCTGGGTTGAATTAGGGTTTTCGAGTTAATTATAGTTTTCTTCGATTCATATAGCGACCTAGGTTCTCACTGTCTATCCGTCGCTAATACTCTGGTTTGAGTTAGGCTGTTACAATCTAGATGGTTATTACTAGGGTTCGGACCGTAATGTTACAATGGTCCTTATGGCCGCCACCTTTTTCATAACCCTACAACAGGCTATGTCCTTACCCTCACGGCCACGATCTTTTTGTGATCCTAAAGCAGGCTACGACTTTCACTTTCACGGCTGCTACCTTTTTGAAAACCTAAACCCAACCGCGAATTTTGAAGGTCACGATTGTCACTGTTCGTACAAGAAAGGTCACGATAGGCACTGTTCGTACAACTAAAGGTCATGGTCGCGAGTTTGACACCTTACTAAAGGTCATGGTCGCGAGTTTGACACCTTTTTAGTAAGGTGGCAGCATTCCAGATGATGTCAGTGGTGCCTCATTCTCTATAAATAGGCACCCATTTCCACAGAAACCAAGGAGAAAAATACCTGGATATCGATACTCTATGAATTCGTTCCCTACCCGATATTCCGATATTCCGATACACCTGATACTTACATTCTCAATACTCCTAAACCTAGTTCGTGACTTTTCTTGCATTGGTGAGGCTATCAGAGTGTGGATTACTTGGCAATTCTTGACTTCCACATTTGGGAGGACGTCTGAGATGGTTTTCTACACTATGTAACCATAGAGAATTGTGACATTTTTTAAACCTTCACTCTCTCTCTCTCTCTCTCTCTCGGGGGTGTCACGATTAAGGTTTCCATTTATTGTTCTTTCTTAGTATTCAATCAATTCACATCAAGCATGTTCATGTGAGCTTTTCATGAGAAAATAGTATATTTATAGCTTTCTGTAACGCGTAGAACATGTTTTAATGCATTTTTGTATTCACTGTCACATTGGGCACCTAAAAATGTTTATGAGATTTTGAAAACCCGATGGTCACGACCCTTAGTTATCATGGCCGTGAGATATTTTGAACCTATTATTACGACCGCTACAGATTTTCTTTAAGCTGCTACCTTTTTTCTCATTTTTGTCATGGCCGCAACATTTATTTGTTACGGCCGTGAGCTTTTTGTGAGACTAATAGCATGAAAACTATGGCTAAAACCCTCTGTTACATATTTTTAATGTTTTATGCATTATGTCTGGAGACCTATGTCACTGTTGGAATAATAGGTAGTAGATTCTGCCTTGACAAAGTGTCCTATGGTTTCTATTCTCTACATCCCATCCGATTGAGTCCCTTTGGACCTTTAATGTTGAAAAACTCACTAGACCTCAAAAAATACAGTTGCCACAACCTTCGATTGTCACGGTCGCGAACTTTTTGACCTCTTTTCTTGCGGTTACCTTATATTTTGTTACGGCTTCCTATTTTGTGGCTTATTTTGTCACGATTGCAACATTCTGTTGCTACGGCCGTGAGCTCTTTGTGTGTATAGTAGCTTTAAAACAGTGTTTGAATCCTCTTTGTTCTTTTTGTATGATCTATAAATAGTATGTTAGAGACATAAATCGTATTACATGACCCTTTGGCCCTTTTCTTGTTTTATTTGATCTTTCATCACATGTTTTTCACTTTGCTTTGCTCAAACGATAAGTGTTGCATGTTTAGAAATGAAAACCAAGTTGCATGACCCCTTAGGATTGTAGTTAGGATTTTTATTTATTGTTTTCTTTTGTATGAACTTTCTTTAACCTCATGTTTTGTATATGCTATCTTTGAAAAGTTTAAAATAAGAAGCAACATTGACAAAGTATAGGCCAACCTTGTGGTTGGGAAAAAAGGGTGCCTAACACCTTTCTTCTTGGTACCTTAGCCACCGAACCCTTTTTTTCTCTGGTTACATTAAAAAAAAGGACATGTGGCTTTCTATTTGTTTTTCTTAGTTTTTTTCAAAAATCAAGTGGCTACTCTATTTTTCTAAAATTGTGTTTGGGTATATTAGATTTTCTATTTTGAATGAAAAAAAGAGCATCTATTTTTTTTTCTAAAAAAATAATAGATATCTAACACAACCGTTTTTCGAACGCACCCGAATAAAACAGCTGTAGTTTTTCTGGCGACTCTGCTAGGGATTGATTTTTCAGAAAAAACATAAGAGGGCTTAACTTAAAATGTCAATGGTTCTTGTTGTAAAATTTTTATTGGTATTCACATTTCGATTATACATATTTGCATGCTTGGTTCTCAAAACACCTGCTTCGCCTACCCGATATCTCGGTCAGTTTATTGTCTTGGGGTTATATCGGGGAAGCCAGCAAGCTTTGTGGGCACATGCTTCCATAGATGTGGCCAAAAGAGTTATTGTGTACTGTTTGACCACGCCTTGCACCATTCCTAGCATTGAGAGGTATATTCTTGACTCTATTCAGAAGGTACATTAAGTGCAGGCCTACCAGCTTTCTCATGTTGCATATAGTTTCTTAGATCCCTTATTTTAGGAACAATAAATGTTTTAGGATTATGTGATTTTCTTTTTATGAATGCTTTTATTTGTATATTTAGCACCCCATTTAGGATAGTTTTCATTTTTTTTCGTCCCGCTACCGAACACAGGTTGTTCTGAGTTTATACCCTAGCTGACTAGTTCTCTGATTTACACTAGTCCTTTCAGCTCGAAGACCCAGGAATATAGCTCCGTGCAAAGAAGAACCTATTCTCATTTGGGCCCAATCTTCAAGTGGAAGACTCAAACGTATAGAGCAGTTGAGATTACCGATGGTAGACCTAGAATTAACTATGACTGACATAATGAGAACTATTTTGGAATTACAGTGAATAGGTAAAGGGGTTAATACTGCTGTAACCAATCAGGCCAGGATCCAAACTCAGTGCCAAGTGCAGATCCAAGCCTTGCAAACCCAGATTGTGGACCCCAATGTAGTTCTTCTGAATGACTAGGAGGATGAAGTAGGAGACAACATTTGGGATGATAACGTGGGACCCAATGGAGCCCGACTAGAAGTTGTACCACCTGTACAATCGGGAATCCTAAAAATTCTAGCCACCAAGGACTGGATCTTATCTAATAAGGTCAACAAATTAGAAAACATCTTGAGAAGGGTCTGAGGTGTTGAAGATTACATGTTGGATGTGGAGGGGCTCTATCTGTTTCCCAATGCTAAACTCCCCGAAAACTTTAAAATGCCCAATATGGAAAAATTTAAGGGAACCGAAGACCTGAAAATTCATTTGAGGTTGTATGTGGGGACATTGTCGCCGATGGGAATCAGTGATCAGTTAAAGGCCTATCTTTTCCAATGGTCTTTGTCGGGAACCACCCAAAAGTCATTTTTGTTACTAGATGCTGCAAAAACGAGAACCTAATAAGATACTGCTATTGCGTTTGTCGACCAGTATAATTATGATATCCAGCTTGATGTTACTACTCAATAACTCGAGACTATTATGCAGGAGGCCAAGGAGTCTTTTGTTGAGTTTCTAACCTATTGGAGGGCCAAGCCAGCTAAGATGACGAGCATGCCCACTGAGGAAGAACAAGTGAGGATGGTGGTGAAAAATCCACAGCCACAATTCTGGAAGTATTTGATTACGTAGCCCTTGATGACGTTTCAGCATGTCTTTGATGCTGAGATACAGATAGAGGATGCATTACAGTCCAGAGATTTTGAGAAAGGAGAGTCGAGCAAGAGAAAGAAGAGGAAGCCTTATGCCAATAACCTGAACAATGCCACCAATTCTGTGAACCAAAGTTATGAGGTGAACCTGCTAAACCCAAATTCGAGTCATCTAATACATCTGCTTAGCCAGTTACCCAAAACCAATCCCGAAACTAAAAAAGAACCTTTACCTAGCTCACCATTTCATTGATTTCCATTCTAAGCAGACTGATTGAGAGGGGTCTTTTAAAGCCTTTGAAGCCAACCCCACCTCTAAATCCTTTGCCATCACGATATAACCCGACCCAATACTGTGCCTTTCACTATGGGCATGGTCATTTAACTAACAATTGCATGAGACTTCGGCATGAAATCCAAGATTTAATAGATAACAAGGTGACTCCCCACCTACTGCCGCTCTAAAGCCGAATGTAACCACTAATCCCTTATCGAATCACGCAGCTTTGTAGAATGTGAATGTTGTTGAAGGAGTGGTGGAAGGCTTTGATCCCATGAAGTTTACAGTCCTCTTGATAGAACCAAAGCCTATTGTAGATTTCCCGTCTGGCCGAGATGTGTTGTTGATCAACGACTTTATCGAGGAACTCATAGATATTGACTTTGATAATTTCCTTGTTTTCTCCATTCATGAGGAAGGTGGTTTTCCTCCCCCCGACAGCGATAGTGAAGAGGATGAAGAGACCGGGCGTTTGTGGGAAGATTTGGCATGCCTCGAAGCGTTAGATGACCTAGAGAAAGTCGGGATAGATATTAAGTGGCATATTCCAACTGTTTTGAGCAATGATGCAGCATGGTATGGGGAGGTAGTTTGGTATGGAGAAGCCGAGCCAAGCTCGAAGGTTGAGGAGACACATAAAGAGGTACCAAAAATAGGAGAATCATCGAAGGAAAATGAGATGAGCAATAGTGAGAATAGACAAGAAGAGAAGACACCAGTCAGTAAAGAGACCAAGAAGAAGGAAAAACGGGAAGAGAAAGAGAAGAATCTACCTCAGGTGAATTTCTTGAGAACTGCGGATCCTATGTTCGATCCTTCTATCTATATCGTTTCTCTTCACAAGTCGAAATCGAGAACTCCTTTACCCGAGGGACCAGCCCTATGCACCCTCGATGTGAATGAGATTTTGTATGAAGAAGAGAACGATTTGTGAGAAGTCGAGGAAGTAAAGCAAGAATTCATGAACATAGACTATGACGAAGAAGATGTGCCGGCATGTCACCTAATCGTTGAAGAACCATTGACAATGGGGGCTCCTGGGAACCTTGGTTTCCACCACCACCGTATGATTACGAGGATCCTTTTTGATGGAGTATCACTGCCTTAGCTCTTTGAGATAGAGACCAGTATTGACGAAGAATTCCATTAGTTTACACAAAACATTATGGGAATCGAAGAAGTTCTCTGGAGAGTTGGAGAATCTAGAAAGGAAGATAGTTAGGGAAAGATGAAAGTAGAGAATTTCTAGACTTTTCAGGGAGAAGGACTGTTAACTAATAGGGCTGCAAAGATTAAATAGCGATTGTACCCATTAAAGCAAAAGAAGTAAAAGTAGTGTAATAATTAATATTTTAAACCCAGGAATTAAAGTTCAATAATAGAAATATAGAATAAACTACACTAGGGTCCGACGGTCAAATGGTCTTGCAGCAGACTTAGTGAAGATCAGGCTCAATGAAGCCACAGTTCCACCTCTTCTTTTGCAACATCAACGACTGGGGCCTTGGGTTCCTCAAAACCTGGCATAGAACGCCGTGAGCTAAAGAACAGAAAGAACAACATAGATATATAATTATTTTCTCATACAACAAGTCAAAACATAACAGATAAGTAAGATAGGACGGTATAACAGGACAAGTATGACAATGAATGTGGTGAGAAATGATGCAACCAGTTTAAACTTCTAATCCAATTTAAACTTAAGTTATTCTAGATTCTCCTAAGCCCGGGTGAACCATCCTAATCCCATATCCCAATCACGCAAACCAAGTCTACCGACGGATATCAAGCACTCCTTCAGTCGTGGGATGACTACGTAGTCGAACTAAGTATCCAATGGGGTCATCACTAATGGCAAGGGCGTGGACAAGTTAACACTTCGGACCATCGGATCCCAGGTAAGGTCTAGCACGAAATCGAGAAAATCTAACTCCTATTATTACGTCATCTGAACCGCCTTTGTCAAAAATATGCATCATAAATAATAAGGTGCATTTGGCACTTGGGGCAAAAACCTACCAAAACAAATCAGGTCATATAGCGAATATCATATTACAATTTTCAAGTATTCCAGTTTCCATCATTCACATGTATTAACCCTAAGTTTCAATTTCATTCTTTCTATAAAAAAAATTAATTCGGTGAACCTCGTAAAACCCACCCAATGATGATATGCCATAATAATTTAGAGTAAACATACATCTTAAATTTTTCCTACACATGGCATGGATTATATGGCATGTGAATAATATGCACAAATTTTATAAACAATAATTTAAACACAATTTTATACAAATAACTTAGGCCAATGACATATCACATACATGTATAAATTTAACCAAGATTGCATGCAAGTGTCCAATCATCATAAGCACTTAAAACATTTTAAATGACATCACTAACTTAATAAATGAAATCAAATATGACATAAAGTTAAGAACATAACAAGGCAACTTATAACACTTCGGCACATTTACATTTAGTTAAGAAGAGTACATACTTTTACTACTATTTAGTAGGGTTTTAAAATAGTAAAACTTGAAAATAAATTCTGAAAATTGGTCGGCAGCATATCTAGGATGTTTTGAACACTTTTCATGTTGAACACTTTTCTTGATTTGGCCTTTAAGGCCTTGATTTTTGCAAAACAAAATTGTGTGACTGTGTAGAGGATATCCACCAAAACAGTGACGTGATTTTCAGTGGCTTTAAAAAATTAGAAAAGTGAACTTAGACTTAAAAATAGATTTTTCAAATTTACACAGTGGTAGATATATGAGTCTAGAAGCTCTGGATTGACCTTGTATTTTTTGCATTTTGCTTTAATTTATTATGAATTTTTTACCAAACAATGTCCAATTTCGACACACTTTTGGAGAATCGATGTCATTTTCTTTATAGACATGCAAACCAGTTGATTTCAGCGAGGTTAGAAAGATATGACATTTATCTATCCAACAACACAAAAATCACACCGAGACCACATTCATATAGAAAATGGAATAGGTTCAAAGTTGTCCTTCCAAATAGCCTTTTAAACCCACTTTAAACATCTATTTTTAACAAAAATAAGGAAACGGTTTTGGACTTTAAGAAAACTCATGTAGGCTAACAACACAACCACTAAACTATAGTAAATTTCATATCTTTTCAACAAGTCTAGATCTAAACAAAAATTCGAAGAAAATTGGATTTTTGCGAAAAAGCACTCTGGACAGATTTGAAAAATAAAGAGAACATGAGTTTTTCTTGGCTCTTCGGCTAATATCTTTTGCATGCATGGCTATATCTATAACACCCCGGTCCGAACCCTAGTAGTAACCACCTAGACTATAACAACTCGACCCGGATCCTAGTTGTAACAGCCCGAACTGCAACCACCCGTGAAGCGATCTAGCCCAAACCCTAGTATTAGCGATAGATAAGCAATGAGAACTTAGATCGCTACATAAATAAAAAAAATCCTAATTAACCCGAAAATCCTAATTTGACTCGAATGCCCTAAAAAGACTAAATACTCAGAAGCAAAGCCTTAATACTCAGAAAAGTTTCGGGACAGCTTAAATTAAGTAAATAACATAAAACATAAAATTAAAAATTAAAAATTGTCATAATTAGAGTAAAATGACCATTTTACCCCTAGTACAACAAAAAGTCTTAAAAATTCAAAATTTGACATATGCATGCCCAAAATTAGATATTTATATACAATTAATTAATAAAAGACAAAATAACAATAAAAATGACCAAATTTCCCTTGCACGGCCAACCACCTAGGGATATGTGCCTAAAAGCTACTTTTTTTTCTTTTTAAGCTTAAAAATGAGAAAAGATGTATTAATTAACCATTATTTTGACCTAATACTTTTTATACAAGTAATATATACAATAATATAATAATATAGGTCAACAAAAGTAAATAAATAATTTTTTAAAGTCTCTACATAATAAATAAGTCAAAAAGTCAATTCTAGTCAAACTAGCTTAATTTAGCTTAAAATCCTACACTTATTTAATTAATTGTTATCAAAATTATGATAAATCATAAAAAGACTAAATTAATTGTAAATGCATTAATATAATAGGTTTTAGTAGGTTTAGATAGCAAAAAGATTCATAAAATTAATATTTTATGCATATTCTTCCACAAAATGGTACCAAAACTTAATTTAAAACCCAAATAAAGTGCAAAATTCAGCTTTTTAGTCTCCCAAACAGGCCTAGCCAGAATTTACCTGCCCCAAGTCTGAAAATATATCTCTCAAGCCACTCCCACCTCCCATTCAACCAATAAAATTGAAGAAAATTCAATTTAAAGTTTCAATGCAATTATTATCTTCCATTATAATTTTTTTCTATAAAAACAATGCATAACACCCCCCCCCCCCCCCCATTCTCTTCATACGCATTCGGCTGAGAGAGAGTGTGAGAGAGGGAGAGCAACCACAAAAATATTCTAATTGTTCTAAGAGAGAAGGAGAGAAGAAGGAAGAGGGAGCTAGGAGAAATTAAGGAGGAAGTACTAAACCCAAGTCCCATTCTCCTTCAATTTTGTAGCATCAAAAGAGGTAAGTAAACTCTCTAAAACCCTCTGATATTTTTCCATAAGATAACTTTCAATCCATCTGTATAATCAACCCTAAGAAAATAAAACAAAGAATAACTCAAAAAGGCGTCGTAGGAGTAGTTTATGGGCTGTATATGTATGAATAAGCTTTGCATGTGTTTGTATGTGTATATTTTTGAGTTTTATGGCCTAAACATGTACTGGAGCTTTTGTTTATGTGGGTTTATAACACGCATGCAAAGAAACCACAACAAAATAGACACCGGATGAGCTAAGCAACTAAAACCCTAGGTAACCTAATTTTCTGGTCTTACCTGCTTTCTGCCATGAACTTTAAAACATCATAACTAATTGTAGAAAGATGGTATTAAAGTGATTTTTATGTCCAGACCTAGATGTGTGAGTTCTCTTTCATAAAAAATTGGTTTTATGTGATGTCGTTGGATAGAACTCTAAATATTTCATTTTTACCAAAGAGTGTCAGATCTTAACCACTCTGAGTTGCATACCAAACAATCTTAAGTTAGAGTGAGAACCGAGCATGGGTCGAAACATAAACTTTATAGAGAACATATTTATCTTTATTTCCACCAAAAATGAGCTAAATATATGAAGTCTTCAAGGGTCAAAACACTTGCCAAAGTCACTGTTGAGATCTAGTTACTGACAGACCTCTCTGTCACACATTTTTGTGAGATCAGAAACCTAACTTTTTAAAATCCAAATACAAAAGTGGTAAACATGAAAAATGTAACTAACATATTAAACTAAATACTAGGAAAACACCAGCCCATGATACCCTCTGATGATGCCCCAAAGGTTTTGAGTATTTTCTGTTAAAAACACAATATGCAGACCCTTTTTAGGCTAACTAAACCATTTTTATAAATTAGCCAAAATCTCAAACTTTTTCCAAACAACTTGTCTAGCACAAAACATGAAACTTGTAGGGAACATCGTAAACTAAAATCTCACCAAATATCAGAGTCATAGCCCTTGAATTGATGCTCCAAAACCGTAGCCAATAGAGGCCTAAATTCGACACTTTTCTCTGTAAAGTGCTGAATGATTTCCCCTAAATTAAACCAAATGACCTTTTTGCCCTAGGATTTAACGTTCGTGCTAAACATGAAAGTTGTAGAAAATATTTTATTCTAATTGGTGTTCAAAAATCAGAAATTTAATCCATGTCTAAGCACTTCAAAACACTGTCGCAACTTTAAATCTAGCAATTAAACAATTATCTAAAATCAGCTAAGTGTACCAATTGTGTGTTACTTATGGGACTTGAGTATGTGAACCTTATATGAACTTTGTGAGCAATTAGTGTATGACAATGATACTTTTGATGAAATAAACTCATGCCGATGGTTCAATGTCACATAAATTATGATTATGCTTCGCATGCTCGTATTCGATACTTTAGCAAGTTGTACCATGTGCCATATCTAATTTATATGCCATGCTATAATTAATTGCACAAGAGAAGCATATTGCACATCATGAGTATTTCTACATTTCATCTTGGGTTGTTGAAGTCCCTTCGTACCTTTCAAATTGGGTTGGGTGACATGAAAATCATTTATTCAGTGGTTGTGAATCTAGGACGTCCATGGTTGCCATATTTGAAATTGAATTGGAGGTTTTTATTATAAAAAGGGGAATTAGGCACCATGGGTTCATCACTAGCTTTATTTAGACTTTGGGTTGATGCTTAACGAGTATCCTAGTACTTAATGTGGGACGGTTGGCCCGTATAAAGGTGGCTGATAAAACATGGTGGCCCGCCCCCACGCCGTTGCCATTGAGTAAAACGGTTGAGGCATGTAGCCAAGGCGAGCATTTACCTTTCGCAATGAGGCCAAGATAGGTTAAGTGATCAATTTACCATCCAGTCTACTCTATAATTCCGAGCATGGAATTCATGATACTATTTTGGAAGTACTTTAGGTTGGGCATCTACATTGTATTTATCTGCATCACGCACTCGCACCACTGTTCTGATATGTGCTTGTCTTGTTGAAAATGAGAAATTATCTATATCTCTGCCCCCTTAAATTTGTATTGGGTATTATACGATACGTATTGTAGAATATCTTATTTTGAGTTTGTTAGACAGTTTAGAAAATTTGCTTCTAGGCTCCGGCTCATGGCATTCGTGCCACAGGTAAAGAAGAAGGACCTTTTGAGGAAGGTGTATTCGTTGAGGAAGAAGACTACGAAGAAGGGGGAGAGTGGCAGGAGCCGGTTAACCCCAACGACACAGCTTGAAGACGTAGGGTGTCTACTTTTTGGATCTTTTGTTCAGTTTTCCATGGGCATATTGTAACTTTTTTCGAAATTTTCTGGATAACTATAATTATTAAGTATTTTGGACAAATTCTGAACCGTTAATGATGTAGTAACTATCTTATGTATCTATGAATGTTCGGCTAGAATATGCCCTTTATTTATAGTTACATATGTCCCGACATGCCTGGGGAATAGAGTGTCTCAGATTGGTATTAGAGCCTAGGTTTAGTGAATCTTCAGGTCTTGAGAAATGGGAAGACTGCGAGTTCTATAGCGTAGAAACTCTGTAGAATGTTTGTACTATTAAGTTATCACCTATAAATTTAACAACTTAAAATCTTTACCTTAGGATTTTCTTTATCTTTCTTCCTTTATCACGGCGGCCGATGCAGAACCGGCCGGGGAACCATGGGCAGCACCAGAACTAGAGGACTCAGACCCAAAGGAAGAACCCACCGAAGAGCATGACCCAATAGACATGTTTTCGTTAGCAGAGATGTTTTCGGACGAGTGGCCAGCTCAGGGAGAAGAAGAGGTCGAGGAAGTAGGAGCAAACGAAGAACCTGATCTAGTAAGGGACGAGGTGGACTTCAGAGCAGACGATGAGGAGGGACTTGAGGACGACGAGGAGAACGAGGAGCGAGCCATTATTTTCTTTTATATCCCACTAGAGGCGCCGCCACCAGAGCCAGATGATGATGAAGCAATAGACGCAATAATCTACTGGAGCTGCTAGGATTTTCGCAAGGATTATCGTATCAGAGAGCGGGTGTATGCGAGGGTATTCCCTGAGAAGACGTGGAAGTGGAAAAAGCCCGAGTCTTTTTCGAGGTATATGGGTCTGCTAAAGGTATTGAAAAAGTGCGATGAACCACCTATCGTCTGAAGGTACCACCAGGACTCAAAAGACTGTTAGGGGATAAGATGGATGCAAAGTGGATGCAGACACAGAAACCAATGGATAGGAGAGGGATCATTAACCCGCGCTACCCGGCAATCGACTTCAACAATCCAGAAACGTACCTGGAGATAGCAGTTGCCACAATCAATAGGACTCGCATGGGACCGGAGGGCTTTTGGCACGTGAAAGTACAGTGGCGCTGCTACCGTATCTACGAGGCTACATGGGAGCGTGACTCGGTTATTCGCTACTTCTATCCGCATCTGTTTGTCTAGTCCTTAGCATGATAGGTGTTATGTTTTTCCTTCATTGAATGCTATGCTTGTATTAGGGGAACTCTTGAAAACCTTGTACTGATTGTATGTTCGAATGAAATGTTATTATTAAATTCTTTATAAGCTATCACATAATCTCAAACTGAATTCTGCAATATCCCAAAAAAAACATGAAAACAATTAAGAATGGAAACATCTCCCAAATCTCAACCCTCTATTAGGATAGTCAATAGACGATCAAACCACCGACAAGTTAACTAACCCCTAGATGATAAAGCACTAAGAGTAGCATAAGTTTTGAGGAAAACATCGTTAAAATCCCGTAACTTCACCCTTACGAGTTTCTTTTCCCAAACCCTTGCATCAACTTCTATACTGGTTAAAATTCTTTGCTTCTAATAGCACCAGTCCTCAACAGTGCTACCCAGTAACATTCGTAGGTAATCCTTCACCACCATTCATTTTCCTAACTTCAATACTATGTCTGACTGAAGCAATTTTGTGAACTTTTGAAATCCCAACATGGGGAGTTGACTTGGATGGTTGAATTGAAGGGCGTTAGGCCGACGTAACTTTAAGACAAATATCTAGTTTGGCTACCCATTGCTGAAGCATACCTTTTTCAGATGTTGTATAGATTGATCTCGAGAACCTCCTCTTTGTAATATTCATTGATTGCTGATCTCTTTTCTTCAATGCACCTAAGCTTTAGTTGGCTTTTCAACTTGAGTCAATGGTGATTGCTTTAACTATGACCCCATGCCGTTGAACCATATGGGAGTCCACCCTAAGATATTCAAACCCCAGCGGCATCTCGTGCTTATACCATTTGGAATCCTCAGCCAAACACTTATCTAGTCACTATCGTGTGGTCACCTTCTTCAAAACCAATAAGATTGAGCTAACCATCCTTATCGAGCTCCACACGTGTTTTGTTTGTCGATCTTCAAAACCTTACCCGTAGGTCGGTGAGTGACGACGACTGTCAGGATATTACGTTATTAGGCTTCGACGCTTTCATGGAAGATTAGGATAATGCACAAAACCCTCTTAACACCTCTTCAAATCGTGAGGTAACCTTTCCTCAACATTACCACTCAAAGTATCGTCAACATCCGTGTTTAACGAAGTTTTGAAGACCGAAAACCCCGACTGTAGGAATGGTTAAGTAAAGAGTTTATTCAACTAATTACACCTTTTTAAAGGACCCGGCAAGTAAAACTATGCCACCAGTCACCTACAATTAGGAACAACAGACTCACATCAAGGGACCCATAAATCTAACAACCCGGGAAGCGAAAGATTCGTACCGACAGTAGAGAAGTGGAAAACAAGAGACAATCTCAAGCTCAGGATATCCTTAGTATGCAAGTAATGGGAGAGTATCTGTACGCATCAATATTCACGTCATCCTTTTAGAATTCGAATTCTGCCATCCCCATCTTCAATGAGGAATTTTGACCACAACCATAGGCATCAGGAGCCAAGAGAAACGATACATCACTTGGAAAAATTGGAATAGGAACAAAAGTATATGATTATGGACTTCGTCACCAAGATCGTCAAAGATTGCATCAGGAGCATAACAACATTCGAATTACAATAGATCGCCTCATCAAAAATCACTAACTTTCTATTGGTTAAACCTTACGACACATAGGAAGCTATAAGCATAAGAACACCCGTAAGATCTGCACCAACATAAGTTCCCTACTATACCTAACCAAAACCCACTTCTCGCCTGGGCTGTCTAAACACCCAGTTCTGAACCATCAAAAGTATGTTAAGAGTATGAATAAGGGAAATTAAAGGAAGCTCTTATCTTCGGCCCAGATCTGTTTACAACAAACAGCTCCCGTGCTAGCTTTTACTACCATATAGGGTTTTATGAGAGCAAAATATTGCGAGATTATCAATATATGAAATAAAAATAGAGAGGAACTAATTGGTCAGACTAGATCTCTACTAGTCAATAAAGTGAGACCAGGAATGTAATAACAAAAATTCATATAGAACCCAGAAAAGTAGCCCTGCGTTGACAATCTAGGAAAAAGAACGATAGAACCTCATTAAATAAGACATTCATACTAATAAACAGATTAATATTACGTGTGTAATCCCAAGAGTGGGGTGAATTGCGTATTTAAAATTTCTTAGATAAAATAATTAAATACAAGTGTATGACCTTTAGTTCACAAAAATATTACTTATTTAATTCACAAGTAAATTTGTTTTAAACTTATAACCAAAGCCATGTGTTAAAATATTTAAGAACAAGTGTAGACAAATATTAAACTTCTTATTAATCAAATATGACACTTTATTGGTTTTATCAATTGAAGTATAACTTTCAAGATTAATATTTTTCAAATATGATTTCTAGATAACAATATTTCTTCCAAAATGAAAAGAAAGAATTTAAAAGCCTTTTAGCTTTAGGATTTAAAAGTTGTAAGAAATAAAAGATTCAAGTTCAAATGTCTGTTAAGAACACTCCCCTTGTTTTATATTTTTCAAATTTAATTTGCAAACAGATTTACCTTTTGATAGAAAATTAAAGTGTAATAATATTACTTGCAAAGCAAATGAATCAAATAATGAAATAACTTAAGTTTAAACGTGTGTGATGTAAGGAGAATCAACAATAAAGTAAATGACAGAAATAAGCAAACAAGAAAAGGAACACCACAAGTTTTACAAGGTTTGGCACAATGACCTATGTCCTTGCCTCAAGCCAACCACTATGAGAATTTCCTACTACCTCTCCTTCAATAGGAGGATGAGCCTCTTTCCTCAGTCTAGGCGGAGTACCCTCTCTTGAGAATGTTGGGAATGTATACTGAAAAGTCATGCTTTTTATGTATTTTATTCTGGATCCCTACATATTAATGAGAAACAATTTGAGATGGTTTTACATTTATGATTTCATATTTATATTTGTGATGTATGAATGCATAGTCCGTATATTCTATCCAGTATTTGACTCGGTGC
>JAUMHN010040651.1:0-28483 GCA_032360265.1 Heliamphora ciliata | reverse complement strand
GCATGTTTAGCTTATATCTCATGTTTTGTCTAGTTTCTACTGAGCTTTGGCTCACGATGTGGGATTTGAAATGTTTTTCAGGTACCGGTCACGCAGGTTGATCCAGAGTTACTGGAGAGGCAGAAGATCTGTAGTCTTCTTTTTTGTTCTTTTTGTATCATGTATGTTTACATGTTTTTTCGATGTTGGAACCGTGTAATGTAAGCCTTTTAGCAGTTATATATAATGCATGTATGTTTTATATTGAGAGTGTATTCTCGATGTTATGTTTCGTTACTTGTGGGTATTTCACGTGACCTGGAGTTTGGGGCGTGACAGTTGTTCTATTTCCTCTAAATTCTGTCATTCTTCGACCCATCCACTGAAAATCTCCAACAAGCCATATAAGTACCTGTCATTGGGAAAGCTCCCATAAAAATAGAGGTCTCCTTAAACAACCTGCCCCACTACTTACCCCAAGAGTCCTTTGAAGAAGCATGATCATTTTTGCGACAATTCTTTCCTTGCAAGTTAATCGTAGGAATAGCCTTAGATGAGAATTCTTAAAAGCTTTACTACCTCGCCACACATCTTCTCAGAATTTGATATGTTTACCATCACCAATTTGAAGAGATAAATTTTCCTTTGTGTTATTTCCAACCAAATTGCCTTCGTTTCTCAAAGCCACGATGTCCGTCCAAAAAATTGAATATTTATCAAGTCTCTCTTCACTTGGAAACCATTCCATTGCATTTCCATCATATTTCTTATTAGTAACTCTTCTCTACAAAGTATTTTTCTCACATTCATACATGTACCACCATTTAGAAAGCAAAGCATTGTCCTTAATCCTGGTAATAATAATCCCTAAGCCACCATATTGGACACTTGTTGTTACCTTCTCACACCCAACATAGTGGACTTTCCTCTTCCTTTCTTCTCCTTCTCAGAGAAAATTTCACGGAGCTTTTCTAAAAACAAGATGATTGTTGTAGGCAATTTGAAGAGCGATAAAAAGTAGATGGGCTGGTTTGATAAGGAAGCCTATAACGAAAGTCACTCTACTAGCTAATGACAATGAAATCCACTTCTAAGATTTCAACTTCCTTCTAAATCTTTCAATAATAGAGTCCCAAGTTTTTATCCTCTTGGGATTTTCTCCTAATGGTAGACCCAAGAACTACATTAGCAACCTCCCAGCCTTACATCTCAAGTTGTTTACCATTCTAGAGTCCTCTTCATCCCACACTCTAACTCCACAAACATAGCTTTTGTGAAAGTTAACCCTTAATCCATATGCTAACTCAAAGCATCTCAACTCCTCTAAGAAGATTCAACTTCATAGCTCTTTGAACCAAGATGTTCAAACCTTCTACGACCAAATCAAATAGAAATGGGGACAGGGAGTCACCCTGCCTTAGGCCCCTTTCCTTCTTGAAGCTATTAGATGATGATCCATTAATCAAAACATACAGGGTAAGGGATGATTTGCCCTCTTTGATCCAACCTATCCATTTTTTCGCAAACCCAAAACCTTGCATAATCTGTAGCAGAAATCCCATGTGATAGTAATATATGCCTGTTAGAAATCAAGCTTTAGAATTAAACCCTTCTTCTTATGCTTCTTCCAGTAATCAATTATCTCATTGGCCATCAGTACTCCATCTAGTATTTGTCTACCCTTCATGAATGCATATTAAACCTTATCTACCACTTCTTTCATCACCCTTTTTAACTCTATTAACTAGAGTTTTAGAGAGGATTTTATAAATTGACCCAACTAAACTAATAGGCCTAAGCTCATCCAAAGATTAAGGATCACTTACTTTTAGGATTAATGTGAGGAATGAAGCATTGATTCCATTGAAAAGTCTCCTATTTGAATGAAACTCCTGTATGAAACTCATCACTTCATCCTTGATCAAACCCCAGAATGTTTTAATAAAAGTGAAATTAAATCCATCTGAACTAGGTGCTTTTCTCCCTCATAGTTTGACACTACCACACATACCTCCAATTTAGTGAAAGATTCCTCTAAAAATGACCTCAAAGTAGATTGGAAGATCCTATTAAACTCCCCAAATATGACAAGCCTTACTTTGCACTCTTCTCTAAAAATAGCAAAGAAGTTCTCTATGACTGCAGCCATGATGTCTTCACGTTGCATTAACACCCTCCTTCCAAACTGTAAATGCGTACTGTAGTTTTCCCACTTCTCCCTGTTGCCAATGCAAGGGAAAAGGCTGTATTCAGATCCTCAAACTTTAACCGACTGAATTCTCTATTTTTTACTCCAAACACTTTCTTCCATAGAGCACTCCTCCCACAGCCTTTTCATTAACATGGGTAACAAAAGAATTTCTTCCTCCTATAAGTCTCTATTCTCAGCTTTCTTTTTCAGCCCTTTAATATCAGTTGCTGTCTTTTTTGCTCTATCTTTAACATCTCCAAAACCCTTCAAATTTCAATCATTCATAGCCTTCTTCATATCCCACAATGTTTTGAAGAGGCTGTAACCCCGCCACCTCAGATGGATACTTTGCTGCCATATATTCTTCACCAGAACTCCTAAGGATGATTGAGTTAGCCACACATCCAAGAAATGAAACGGTCTTGGATCCCAATTAAGGGTATCCTTTTTCAATAACAAAGGATTATAATTCGACAGCAATCTAGGTACACCCCATTGTTTCCATTCAAACTTTGCTATGCAATCTTTATAAATAAGAAATCTATTTTGTCTAGAGAATTTGGCGTTATCTTGTAAGTTAGACCAAGTGAATCTCCTACTGAGCAACAAAAGGCCCATTAGTTCAGCCTCCACCATAAACTCCATAAAATCTCTCATTTCTTTTGACACTCTAACACTTCTTAATCTTTTCCCTACATTCAGTGTTCGAAATCTCATTTTGGATCTTTTTATTAACTGCTTTTATTTTATCTTTAATCTAAATACCAGGTGTCACATCCTCCCCGCCTTTAAGAAGTTTGGTCCTCCAAACTTGACCCAAGTTAGGTTAAGGGACATCGTACCTTATGTCAATAGTTTCGGATATTTGCGCCTCATGTCGACCTCCTTTTCTCACATAACTTCACCCCTTGAATGGTTATCCGACCATGCTTTGACAAGTGGAATGACCTTGTTGTGGAGTCTATTTTCTTGACGGTCAATAATACGTATCAGTTGCTCTTTGTAACTCTGGTTTTGGCTTATTTCCACAGGTGATCATGTCAAGACATGAGTTGGGTCGGTGACATATCTTCTTAGCATCGACACATGGAAGACACCATGAATCTGGGTGAACTCGGGTGTTAGAGGCAAACAATAAGCTACGGGCCCTAGCTTTTCTAGGATCTCGAAAGGTCTAACGTAATGGGGATTCAGTTTTCCTTTTCGGTCGAAGAGGAGAACACCTTTCATGGGAGATACTTTCAAGAATACCATGTCGCCTTCCTGAAATTGTAGTTCCCTCATCTTGCATCAATGTAACCTTTCTGTCGGTCTTGGGCTATTCTGAGATGTTCTCAGACTCAGCGAATTTTATCAATTGATTCTTAGACAAGTTCTAAACTCGTGAGATGGCTTTCATTTGCTTCTTCCCAGCAAACTAGAGTCCTACATTTCTGTTCATAGAGTTCTTCGAATGGCGTCATTCTGATACTTGCTTGGAAACTATTGGTGTAAGTGAATTCAATCAGTGTTAAGTGCTCTTTCCAGCTCTCTTGAAAGTTTATGGCATTGGCTCTAAGCATATCTTCCATTGTCTGGATAGTACGTTCCTATTGTCCATCTATTTGTGGGTGAAAAGTCATGCTGAGGTGTAAGTTAGTTCTCATAGCTTCTTGAAAGCTCTTCCACAAACGAGAAATGAATCTCGGGTCACAATTGGAAATGATTGATATCGAAATTACGTTCAAGCATACAACTTCTTGGGTATAAAATTTGGCAAGTTGGTCGATCGTATGTGTATTCTTTACCGGTAAGAAGTGTGTCATCTTTGTGAGTTGTTCAATAATAACCTATACTGAATTGTTGCCTCTAGGGGTCCGAGGTAGTCCTATCACAAAATCCATGGTAATATGCTCCTATTTCCACTCTACAATCGACAGGGGTTGTAGGAGACTAGCAGACCTTTGTCGTTCGACTTTGATTTGCTAGCATTGTAGGAACTTGATAACATAAGCTGCGACTTCTTTTTTAATTCCCATCCACTAAAACATTTTGCGCAAATCTTGATGCATTGTCATCAGCCCAGGGTATATCGCGAATTTAGACATGTGGCTCTCATCTAATATTTGTTACTTTAACTCTGCTATATTGGGGACATGTAGTCGGTCCCAAAACTTTAATACGTCATTAAAAATAGAGAAATTTGGGTCTAGAGTTACCTCAATTCATTTGCATATGATTATTAACTTAGGATCTTCTTCTTGTCAACGTTTTAATTTTTCTAAAAGGGTTTATTGGGTGACAATCACAGCACAAAGAGATTCAGGCTTATCTACATCTTCTAATACATGGAGTTGTTGAGTAAGTAGACCATTCAGGGTGCCTGTAGTTTTTCGGCTTAGGGCGTCGACCACAACATTTGCTTTGCTGGGATGGTACAAGATATTAATGTCGTAGTCTTTTATCAATGCCAACCAATGCCTCTATCTCAAGTTTATCTCTTTATGTGTGAATATATACTTCAGGCTCTTGTGGTTGATGTATGCATCACAAGGAACTCCGTATAGGTACTGTCGCCATATTTTGAGTGCAAAAACATTTGTGACCAGTTCAAGATCACGGATGGGATAGTTCCTTTCGTGGGGCTTTAGTTGCCGTGAGGCATAGGCAATAACTCTTCCGTGTTGCATGAGTATACATCCCAATCCCTGTCAGAATGCATCGCTATAGATGGCGAATCCTTTAGTGCCTTCTGGTAAGGTGAGGACAGGTGCTGTCATTAGCTTTTTCTTCAATTTCTCAAAGCTCTTTTCTCGTATCTCGTTCCCAGACATAAGGTTCTCCTTTTCGAGTCAATTCTATCAACGGTATTGCAATTTTTAAGAAGTCAGCACGAACCATCGATAATATCCCACTAAACCTAAGAAACTCCTTATTTCTGTCATTATCGTCAGGGTTAGCCACTTTATGAATGCCTTAACTTTTTGTGGATCAATTGAGATTTCTCCTCTTCTAACTGCATCCCAGAAACACTACTTTCTTTAACCAGAACTCACACTTTTTTAGTTTTGCATATAACTTATGATCCTTTAAGGTTTATAACACCCTCCGTAAGTGTTCTGCATGTTCCCCTTCATTTTTAGAGTAGATTAAGATGTCATCAATAAACACAATTACAAATTCATCCAAAAACTCTTTAAAGACTCAGTTCATAAGGTCCATAAGGGCTGCGGGGGCGTTTATTACCCCAAAGGGCATAACCAAAAAATTGTAATGTTCGTATCTTGTTCGAAATGCCGTCTTCTCAATATCTTCCTTCTTCACCTTTAATTGATGGTATCCTAATCGTAAATCAATCTTGGAGAAAATATTTGCCCCTTGCAATTGATCAAATAAATCATCGATCCGAAGTAGGGGTATCTATTTTTTATGGTAACCTTATTCAATTCTCGGTAGTCTATGCATAATCTCATTGTCCCATCCTTCTTCTTCTTCACGAATGACGCTGGGGCTCCCTATAGATGTGCTAGGTCTCATAAAGCCTCTTTCCAATAACTCTTGCAGTTGGTCCTTTAACTCATTTAATTCAGCAGAGGCCATGCAATATGGGGTTTTAGAAATCGATTGAGTTCCCCACGCAACTTCTATAGAAAATTCTACTTCTCGATCAATTAGCATTCCAAGTAAGTCTTCAGGAAATACTTCAGGGTACTCGCAGACTACAGGAATTTTTGACAATTTTGGGTCTCCAGATATGTCCTTGGTCACACAACAAAGGTATCCTGACATCCTTTCCTAAGAAGCTTTTGGACTAGCGCTACCGATAAAAGGGGTATAGGTGAAGAGATTCTCCTTCCTTTGAAATAGAAACTACCTTGTGGGGTAAGAAAGTTGACAAACTTTGAAGCACAGTCGATAATGGCATGATTTAAGATAAGCCAATCCATGCCAAGGATGACGTCAAAATAACCCATGTCGATGGGAATCAAATTAGCTAGAAAATAGGCCTTCTTGAAAGACAATTCACAATCCTTATATACCGTCGAGCAAACTACTCCCCTACTTATATATTGGGATACTAGCAGTTTGTATCCCAAGGGCTCTGAGATTTTTGTCAGCTTTTTGGAAAAATTAGATGATATAAAAGACTGTGTCGAGCCAGAATCAAACAACACATAAGCAGGTAAAGAATAGAGAGAGATGTTACCAGCAACCACTTCTTCAGTGTTATGAGGGTCCCCCGAGACCAAAGCAAACGTCCTTCATTGCCTTTGGCCATTATTGTTTCTTCGTACTTTAGGTGGCGGGTTCTTCGTACATCAAGCTCCTTGATTTTGGTTTCCTCGCCTTTCACCAGCCGTTAAAAGTTTTAGGAAGTTTCTTCTGATGTGGCCCTCAGCACTGCAATTGAAACATATGCTAGTCATCCTCCAACAGGTTCCTAGATGGATCTTTCCGTATGTGGGACATATGGGTTTCTGGTCTCCACCTCTTGATGTTCCCACATCCTGCCTTTTTGGTCCTCTCTTTCCAAAGCGTCTCGAGCTTAGGGCTTGACGCTTTTAATTTTCAAAGAATTTCTAACTCTCGTTTCTTTTTTGCTTCACTAATAATGCCCGATCTATGACATCTGCATAGCTAGACAATCGCAGGGGTCGTATTATCTTTCTAATCTCTGGTTTTAGCCTGCCTCAGACTTTCTTGCCTTCATGTGCTCTGTATAGATCATGTGAGGGTCTTACTCAGCCAAGTTGGTAAATTCTGTCTCATACTCAGAAATAGTTATTCCACCTCTTTGTTTTAGCTGCTAAAATTTTGTGCACTTTGCATCTCTTATGGATTGGGGAAAGTACTTCTCTCTAAAGCAGATTAAAAATTGGTCCCACTTTATTTGCGGCTCCCCTTGTTTCTTCATGTTCCACCACCTTTGGCCTTCGCTCTCGAGTTGGTAGGTTTCCACCACCTTTGCCACTAACCACTCATTGGCTTCGATCAAATCTAAACCTCCTCTTTAGGTGGGTGGCTTTATTTTTAAGAATTACCTTGCATTTGGACCTTCAATTAGGTTTTGGGGTATGACTGGGTCTAGAACTTAACCCTGAGGTGCAACTGGTGGTGGTTTGTCGTGATTAGGAAGGGCTAGATTTTTCTGTTGTTGGGATTGTCCATGCAACATGGTCATCTCATAGATCATTCGGCACATTTCGTTCATTTATGTGTTAAATTGCGTCATAAAGTGGACTATATTTTTGCTATAGATCGTCCCACATGTGTTCACCATGTTGATAGACCTATACCAAAAAAAACTAGTCTTAATATTGGATTCATAAGTAAAATATTGTTATGTGTATTACTATTATTATTATTATTATCATTATTGCATTTTTTGTAAGATATTCTTTTGGATTCTCACATATATAAAAGAAGGCTCAAAATAATATGGACAAGAGTAGCATTTATTTACACAACATCTTTAGTTTAGGGGCACAAAGGCGACAACTATACAAGATGACCAACAAAAATCGTCATCTAGCTAGCCTAAAATCACAAAAATATTCCCAAAAATCCCAACCCAACCCAAACTCAAAACATCAAAAAGGTTCCTCGATCCTCCTACCCCTTTCTCGGTCCATTGTCCGAGTGTTCTGATAGCATGTCCCAGTTGGACAGCTCGGATTGATCTTCTTTTGGCTTAGAATCTAACTCTATAATGATGGGGGTGTAGGCTTTCCCTAACTTGTCAATATTAACAGGTCATTTGGGCACCAGTATCATCCTAGGGGGAGTAAGTATAAGGTTCAAGGGGCCAAGTAGTACCATATCCACGTGCAGCAGCCCTATTCAGTAACATCTGGTAGTGTTCCCTATCATTCATCTTCATTAATGCCTTCTCACACATTAATAACCTAGTTTTGAGACGATATCTGACTACGACTTGCTTCATGGTTCTAAGTAAAATAACTTCACATCTTTCACTTTCACAATCTCCTCATATAAAAACTTGCTAGATCCCTCGTCTATGAGGTGTGCATATATTTCTGGGTTTAGGGGAAAAGCTTTAATGGGTTCCTAAAAAGTGGTTGTTGAAGATGGGGTAAGTCGGAAACCTCTAAAAGTGTCGAAGCTATGTATTGAGTCCATGATCTACAATATATGAAGAATATTCTTACTTATGATTTGCTCAAGAAGATAGAATCTAAGTAAAATAGGGCATATCAAAACATGCATTTTAAAACATGCATATGCAAGGGTGGTGTGAATGTCCTAAGCTCTGGGTTTTTAAGAAAATCTTTACTTTGATACCATCTCTGTCATGACTCATTTTATAAAATGGCATCTGTGACCGGCCAATGAGTCAAAATCCACCCAGGGCCTCCTATTTTTAAAACTCTTTTGTTTAATTTTGGTATAAAATGACTACTCTTTTATTAATTTTCACAAAATTCATCCCATATCTTTTCAAAATTCCCCAGAGCATACTAGTTCATACGTCAGAAATATTCACACATCATCCAATGTTCATAGGTACATCACATGGGGGAGATACAAAACAAGGAGAAGAAAGAAAAAGAAAGAAAATAGAAAACATCCACTCCAACCAGCTCATTTCAAGCATCACCGGAAACACGAGTTCAACATATCATTAGCAAAACTAGTGTGAGTGCATTGCTATCTGAGTTATTATCTATTTTTTATTTTTAGAATGATATTAAATTAAATGATTTTATCAGCAATCTGGGAAGCTACCTCACAAGTTTGGAGATAATCATTCCATAGTCACCTGGTTGTGACCCGCCGCTCTTATTACACCATACCGCTGGTATTCTTATTGTCCCCCAATTGGGACCTCATTTAAACTATCATTCTCATCTTTATGACATCCACAATTTCGTAGTCATTTTTGAACCATATAGATATCGAAGCATCTAAAAATTGTTATGAAGCAGTAATTGAAAACTGAACTAACTCAGTTATTATAAGACTCACCTGACTTCCGTTGGGATTAATTAGTGCTTGAATCAGCGCTCAGTGCTGGCGTCAGCGTTGCCAGAGCATGTGGCGACGGGGTGGCGTCGGCGCTAGTGGGGTAGCAATAGTGGATGGGTGGCTCGTTTGTTGCATCTCGCCTTCCTCTCCTTCCCCTGATGTTGTTCAGCTTTTGCTTGAAGCTTCTAGTTTGAAGCTTAACTCCCTTTGCTGGGATTGTTTGGAGATTGTATATATATATATATATATATATGGGCTACACCGGGTATATATAGGCAGTGGGTGGGGACAATTGTCCTTTGCAGGCTGAGAATTTGTTTCAAGTGTTGCCAAATGTACGGTGCTTAAGAAATTATACCTCGTAAAATTTTTGATGTAAAATTTTTAATTTGAAAAAATCTAAAAATTTAGGTATAAATTTTTAATGTATTTTTATAAATTATCGTATAGTTAAAATTTTTACTAAAATTTTCTATTTATATAATCTATTTTATTGCGATTTATCAGTTTTTAGTTTCAAAAAATTTTCAAAAATTTGAGATAAACTTTTAATATTATTTTTTGAATTATCGTGCAATCAGAATTTGTATGAAAAATTTCTAACCATATAATAAATTTTTATCTCAATCTTTGATTATCTAAATTTTTAATAGATATTAGTTTTTGGCTTAAATTTTAAAATTAAATATAAGGTTTTGTTAGGAATCTCATTTTGGATCTTTTTATTTACTACTTTTTATTTTATCTTTAATTTAAATACTGGGTGTCATAGTTATATAACATGATAGGGTTAGGCACCTGGATTCCTAAAGCATAAGTTTCAGCATGGGGTAATCCTACTGTATCTTGCATTTTTTGTGTCTTTTGGCCCATTGTTGTGTTTTTTAATCTTCCTTGTGCCTTGTTGGTGTCACACTCACTAAGAGGTTCTTCGGGTGGATTCTGAATCCCTATGGCTATCTCGTTAAAGCCTTAGTGATTGTTGTAAGTTTCATCATTATATTTTAGGGAAGTTTTGGATTATGTTCTCTTTTTGGTAGTAAAATTAGTTTTAGTCCTATCTAACTTTTTCTATTGGGATTAGTCCCGTGTTATTTGTTATTCGGCGAGATTATTGTTTTTTTTCCTACAGGCGCAAGGAAGACGGAGATGAATGCAACAGAGGTCCAAATAATAGAATCCACAACGAAGAACCTCTTAGTGGCTGTACAGGTTTAGGTGGCGACAGAGGGATAGACAACCATGGTGGTGAGAAGAGCACCCAAGTACTGAATAATGATAGGGGAGACTAAATTGTGATGGAGATGGAGAGAGTGAGATGGACCGATAATGTAGGGATTTGGGTGGAGTGTTTGGGAGTTGGGTATTTCAAACACGAAGGTTGGAACACCAACCTTCGAAAACCCACTGTGCAGGTCCAACTGATACATATATCAGTTAAGAATCGACTGCATTGTCATCAAATTGCAATGCAAATTAGCAACTGATACTTGTATTAGTTAATTACATGTTGCAGGATCTTGGAAAAATGTACCGCAAAAAATAATTGATACATGTATCAGTTATAGGTTGTGCTGCAAGATCATCAAATTGCAATGAAAATTAACAACTAATACATGTATCAGTTGCGTACATGTCGCGGGTCTTGAGAAAATGCACTGGGAAGAATAATTGATACATGTATCAGTCATAAGTTATGCTACAGAATCATGAAACTGCAATGCAAATTAAAAATTGATACATCTCTCAATTAGATACTCTGCATTCCCTACTTTATCAGTGTCCACTCTTGCACCTCCGACCACCCTTCGTCGTCGATCCATCTCGCTTGACCCTCCAGTCGCCCACCAAAACCCCCTTCATCAGCTGCCCGCACACGAAGAGAACGAAGATAAATGCGACAAAGGTCTCAGTAATCAAGTCCGCGAGGAGAAAGGAGATGAAAGCCACAGAGGTTTGGGTGGCGGTGGAGGGGCATGCTGCAATGGTGGAGAAGGATGAAAATGAAGGCAGCGGTTGGGTGGCGGCAAAGAGGTAGGCGACGATGGTGGAAAAGGACAAAGATGAAGGCAGCAGAGGTTTTGATAGCAGTGGAGGGGTAGGAGGTGATGGTGGAGAAGGACGGAGATGAAGGTGGCTGTGGTTTGGGTGGCAGCGGAGGGGCAAGTGGTGATGGTAGAGAAGGACGGAGATGAAAACGGTAAAGGTTTCAAAAAAATTTATGTGGATCAGTTAAACCCAAATCCCACAAATCTGTTTCATGCTAAAAATATAAAGATATGATTTCAAATTCCTATACTCAAGGGGAAGTTATCCATTTATTTAAGAAATTTCCATATATCACGCCACCCATGATGCATACCATATATATATACAACCGAATTAAATAGGGGCATATTAGTCCTGACATTTCATTTAATTTTTTTTAAAAAAGAATAAATACAACATAAAAAATATTACAAGACTAAAACTTTTAAAGCACCTTGAAATTGGACTAAAACTCAAATAATCATACATTTTAATGAAACTCTATCTTCTTCGCTGCTAAAAAAAAACTTTTTGTTGATCAACCCAAAGAGGTATAAGCTTTTCATGAAATCTATGATAGTATTGACCTTAGACTCATCCATTGAAATTTCGTCCTTGGATACTACATAGCTCAGGAACAACACATTGTTTGTCAAAAGAGAACACTTTTTGTAAATGATGCCGATGCAACTCTGATGTGGCATTAAATAAAGGAGTCATATCCTTTAAATTACTGACAATTTTATTTAATCAACCACTTATAATTTACTCAAGACTTTCATTTAACTTATATGCCATGTCAAATACATAATCCACTTACCGGGTTTGACATAATCAAAACTTATAAATTTTCTTGAAGGGGCATTATCAATACCTACACTAGGATGTGGATTCCATTAATAATTAATATTCATTATACACGTAAAGCCGTTATCCAATTTAGCGAGCTCATTGACCTATAAAAAGGCTCACTCTTTTATGAATTAAAATAACAAATATGATATATATGAGCTTAATAATTATTTTGGAAATAAGAGGATAAGTACTTATAATAACCATGAGGTATAAATTATTTTACACAGTCAGTAGAAAAATAATTATCCCAAGATGGTCATGTCTAATAAACCAAATGTACTAGCATGGTGAGTTGAAATTATATCATTCCTCATAATCAAGATGGACTACAAAATAATGTGCTACAGCCCTACTGATGGTGTATCCAATTCCATCTAAGACTATGAACAAAAAACTTATATTGTACAAGAATCAATAATCTGATCTTCTATGTGTAAACTGAACTCTACACATCAGATTATCTACTATATTGAATAAAAAATACACAAGCATAACATTAAATAAATAATGTAGTGCAAATGTTGCTCATATAAATTCTCATTAAAATGGAAATAATAAATTTTATTAATAAATAAAATAAATACCCAAATTCATTATACAAAAGTATGACTTTTAAAATATATTCCTAATAAAGATATCATCGAAATAAACCATGACAAATTTACCAATAAATGGTCGTAGGGTTTAATTCATCACCCGCATGAACGTGCTCAACACATCAGAAATCCAAAAGGCATAACCAACCATTCATACATTCCCTCCTCAAATTTAAAGGTAGTCTTCCATTCTGCTCATCACTATATCTAATGCAAATCTAGTGGTAGCCACTCTTGAAATCTATACTTGTGAACACATGCTCCAGCCAACTTGTCTAAGGCCTATTTTGACACATTTTTATATATTTTTAGTAGTCAAATTTGAGTTGATATCAAATTTGACTTTTTGACAATTTATAATTAATTAGGAATTTTGGTAGGATTCTAGTTTCTTAATGGTTACTTTCTTAACTTAGGTGACCATTATAAATAAGTTATAAAAGCCTTATCGCTAGGGGAGTTCATTATTAAGATTAAAGAATTCAGAAAAATTTCTCATTGTTTGAGTTTGTTATAACGGAAAGTATTTCTAATTCAAACAAACTTGTAGATCTCGAGCTAGTATTACTCTAATCAGTACCCATTCCTGCTTCAGTTGGTATTAGTTTTTGTGCTTTCTTCTGGATCATGGCACGATACAAATTTCATAATAATCATTTATATGTTATTATCAAAAATGTGTATGAGCAAGATGATATTGCACGAGATGCTCAAATGGAGAAAAGAATGACGCGAATGAAGGAGTCAGTCGCTATCTTGGCTAAGCAGATGGCTGTCTTGATTGCGGTTGTTCTATATCGCAACCATCTATTAAACGCACGTCTCTTGATAGAAGATATAATTGAGTGGCCTTTTACTTTAGATATGATTCTAGATTATGTTGTTGATTGGAATAAACCACCAGTTTTCAATGAAGAATCATTTTCTTTTAAAAATATTGAAAATAATGTCATGAAAATATTACCAAAAGAAGTCATTTCACTATCAACAAGGTTATGAATGGTCACTATAGACACCCCAATTTGACCAAACCATATCTTAGGCACCCCGCGAGAGTTCTCTAATGGTGAAGATATATGGTACCATGCTAAAGAATATATCTGAGCAATTATGAAACCAAAAACTCGACTCAAAACCCAAAAAGACATCCCATTCTTCAATAAACCTCATGGCCTCTATCTTTGAACCTCTCATCCGTTTTGATGATTCGATCTTACAACAGATCATGAACTTTATTTCTCACAGCCATCATGATTCTTCAATATTAGAACCGATCATGACCTTTGGATGATACGACCGTCATGGTGCTTCAAACTCACAAACTGCCGTGACCTTTGGATGTCACGATTGTCATGGTTTATACTTTGTCTTCACGATCGCGAGGATCATTGTTCACATCTGCGTCCTTCTTGTAGAACCTTCTATTTTGGATAGATGGCAGCGTGCCAGAGGACGTCGTTATACCTTGAAGGCTATAAATAGGCGTCATTTTCAATAGATTAACAAAAGGGGAGGTGATATTTTCAAGCGCCGATACTTTGCTGAACCCAATACTCACCCGACATACCTTCCCGGCCCTACATCCATTTTTTGAGATCACACTCATCTCCCCAAGTCAAGTTCAAGATACCGTCTGTGCTTAAAGGATTATTGGTGTAAGACCGACTAGTCAAATCCTTACTAGCAATACTTAAGGAGACATTTGCAGGTGGGCAATCATTTCATGCAACCATAGGGGCCTTCCCGGCCCTATATCCATTTTTTGAGATCACACTCATCTCCCCAAGTCAAGTTCAAGATACCGTCCGTGCTTAAAGGATTATTGATGTAAGACCGACTAGTCAATCCTTACTCGCAATACTTAAGGAGACATTTGCGGGTGGGCAATCATTTCATGCAACCATAGGGTGTCGTAACACTTCTAAAGCCCCTATTTCTTCTCTTTTGGTTTTCTTTTGTTATTCATTTATTCATTCATTTTAAGCATGTATATTCCTTTTAGGTTATAAAATATAGTGAAACTATAGTAAAATCAAGATACGTGTGATTTTTGTGAAAAAAAAATAGTATGTTGATTGTATTCTGTAAATTCGTAAATCATGCCTTTTATGTATATGCATATCTATTCGCACACTATGCACTGCAAAAACCATTCTGTTGATCATGATCCTCACGACCGTAACTTCTAGTTGCTACGACTGTGACCTATATTTTTCCATTTGCAATAGTTGCGACCTCTGGTTGCAACAGCCAAAATAAAATGTTTTCTATTTGTAATGGCCACGACCTTTGGTCGCCATGGACGTGATGTTTAGTTTGTATACTATAACGGCCGCAACCACGGGTTGCTACGGCCGAGAGCTTTCTGTTATTCCAATAATGAAAATTATGCTCCAGAACTCTTTTAGCTTCTGTTTGACTCTATATGCAGCATGTTAAACTAGAAAACTATATAGCTTGTCTCTTTTTGGATTTTTCCTTTCCTTTTGATAGGATCTTTAATTCCTTTTGCATATAATATTTTGTTTTTATTCAAACGATAAATGTAGCATGTTTAGATACAATAACTACATTGCATGACCTACAGGATTTTTCCCTTCTTTCTAGATAGGATTTTGTTTTTCTTGCTTGTTTTTTTATGGACTCTTTTTAACATCTCATTCTCTATTTGTTTCTTTTGATAAATTTACAACAATAACCAAATTTTATAAAGTCGACGCCAATCTAACGATTGGGCCAAAGGGGTACCTAACATCTTTTCCTTTTCATACCTTAACCTCTGAACTCTTTTTCTCTGATAACAACAAACAATCAGTGGCTTATTTTGATTTTCTTGGTTTTTTTTTAAAAACCAAGTGACGACTCCATTTTTCTACGTGTTTGGCTATCCTACTCATTTTGTTTTTAAAAGGGGAAATTTTCAATATTTTTCTTTTTCTTATAAATAAAAATGGGTATTCAAACACGAACCTTGCACAAAAATAAAAAATAAAAAGGATGACAACCCAAATAAAGTGCACCAGTCACCACTTCAATATTGTAGTTTGGAGAGGACTAGACTTATTTCGGGTATTAGTAATGATATCATTGCAATATTAATTGTGGAGGGTTGACAATTTATTCAAGATCATGATCCTTGGCTTGGGTTAAATAAAATTAATCTAAAATACAAAGCAGATACTGACACAGTGATTTGCCAAATTATTTCAAGTCCTGAAAACTCGAGGATGAGTTTTTTCAAGCTGTGGAGAATAATGCAGTCGATATTTTAGAAAATTATAAATTTCCTAATAACTTTATTTATGAAATTTCTTTTTTTGTGTTGCCCATTTTAGCAGTACTCAAATTTGTGTTGATCTCAAATTTATCTTTTTGATAATTTTAATTAATTAGGAATTTGGTAGAATTCACTTTCTTATTGGGTTAATTCCTTAACTTAAGATTTTACTATTATAAATAAGTTATAAGAGCTTTAGGACGGAGAGAGTTAATTATTGAGATTAAAAAAATTAGAGAATTTTTTCTTTATTATGTTTGTTATTTGAGAGAATATCTCTAATTCAAACAAGTTTCAAGATTTTAATGATTGTGTTTCTTTAGCCGATGTGCTTTCTTGCATCATGTGTCTTATATTCTTCTGGATTCATACAATTATAATTTTATTTACATGTACTTGAGTTAGAGTGGAGCAATGAATATATCCACTAGTAGTGTTCATTGTTTCAACTTTCAAGCATCATAATGACAAGTGGTGCTTACTCATACAAACCCAAGGTGTTTAGTATTGCTGAAACAAGTTGCTTATATGATATCCCATAAGATTTTAAGATATTATATCACTACTTCTCTCTAATATATAATTCTGAAATATGTTGAAACCATTGTGCAACTCTTCTGTTATTTTGATGTTCTAAAATATAAGTTTCTAATAATTGTAGAGGCATTTACAAAGATGGCTTCCAATTACATTAGCGATGATCAAAATAGAAATTTGCGATCATTGGGATCGTTGTTGGGTATGTATATTATACACTTCGGGATTCATACAATTAGGAATTTATTTACATGCATTTGAGTTAGAGTGGAGTCATGAATCCACGAGGACTTTCTTTTCAATCATTTGACTTGTAATCTATTTCCTTGGACTTGAATTAATGAATTAAGGCCTATTCTTGAAAGTATAATAGGCAATAACCCAGGCATTCGTACATCGTTGTCATCCTTCATGACTGTAGGAAGTCGATGGTTGGATACACCAAGATCGAGCCCCCCAAAGCGAATGGTCTTCAACTTCGTCCTAGGCCTCATTCTAGTCTGACTTCCTATGTTGTAGCATGTCAAGCTCATCTAAAACCATTCATAAACAGTAACTCCAGTAGCAGTCGATCGAGAAACCTCTCGACCTCTTACATTTATAACACTCACGATAGTATTATTGAAACTTGCTTGAACATGATTAACTCTGTTAGTTCAGGTAACCCAAGAGGGGGTGAATTGGGTTTTAAAATAATAATAGCAATTTAAAAAACCTTTTTCAAAACTTTTTACTTTCTTAAACAGATATAGCAATATATATGACAGTAAGAAAATTAAAGAGGTTAAGGAGAGAAAAATTGAACCAGACACCAAGATTTATAGTGGTTCGGCTTCTTCCAAGCCTACGTTCACTGCTCAAGACTCCCCTTGAGAGTATCCACTAGGATCGAATGCTTCATAGGCGCATTCAAAAGCCTTTTATAGTCTCAAAAACATCCTACAAAATAATTCCTATTTTTTCTAATCTCTCTTGAGCTCTTCTTCAAAGAGGATCATTCACTCTCTTAAAGGATCAAGGGTGACTCACAATCTATTACAATAAATGAGAGAATCAAAGATTCACTAACTCACTCTTTTTACAAATGATTAGAAATAAATTAGCAATAAAGAGTGGATCGGCTAGAGGAGTATTAAAGAGCAGTAAATGCTTTCTCAAGAATTTGAGCTTTTGATTGAGCAATAGAACAGTGTCTAGGTCTGTGAAGCTCTAAAAAATAACTCCTTATAGAGCCATCTAAAGTAAATGGCCATTGGTGGGTTGATGGAGGCAATAAATACTCTAAAATTCTACCTTAGAACCAGCACGAGATTTGAAATTTGTCGCATGTGTTGACTCAAAACCATTTTGTGTCGACACAAAATATCTAGGGTTTGGTTCTTCAAGTGGTTGTGTCGACTCAATTCTTCATTGGTGTCGACCCAATTTCTATTTTTACCTCACCCACACAGTGGTGTCGACTTATGAATCATTTGGTGTCGACCCAGTGCATTACTTTAGATTTTCAGGTGAGACTTTAGTGTCATCTCAAAATCGTTTGGTGTCGACTCAGAAAGTTACAGTCGGTCTCGAAACTTTTAGAGTTAACTCATCTTCATTTGGTGTCAACTCAAAAACTTTTAGACTATCTCGGCTGTTTTGGTGTCGACTCAACTTCGTTTGGTGTCAACCCAATACACTTGCTTCCGAAAGGAACATTTGTGTCGACTCAACAAGCTTTGGTGTCGACCCTTTTTAACTTGGAATTGGGAAATAACTTGTAGCTCTAGTGTCGACTCATTTTGTTTTTCGAAGGGTGTTTTGGTGTCAACTCATGTGAATTTGGTGTCAATCCAAAAACCCAAAGTGTAGAACCTGAAGGATCATTTGGCGTCGACTCAAAATACTTTGGGATCAACTCAAAATGAATCTCGATCCAATATTGAAGGTGGCGACCCAAAATCATTTGGTGTCGACTCATCTGAGTTCCTAAAATGTCTTAGATAAAGATGTTAGGATGTTGACTCAATTTCTCAATGGTGTCGATACACTTGAGAGTTTTGAGCTTACTTTGCCTTAAGATGTCGACTCAAATATTAATTTGTGTTGACACAAAACGTTCTTATTCAGAACACTGAGTGTCAACCTATTTGATGCAAAGAGTCAGCATAAATGGCATAAAGTGTCGACTAATTTGTCATGAGGTGTCAACACTTACCTTTTTAGAAATAAATATAATCTTTTTAAATCAATTTAATTATAAGAAAATAAATTATTAAAATTATCAAAATCTAATTAAAAGCCATTGGTCTAACAAACTCCTTTTGGTATTCTATGTGTATTCTTATGTGAACCAATATATCCATTTCTACGTGAACTAATTCTCAGTATAATTTTTTTTTTCATGTTTTAGCATCTCATAAATATGAGTTAGAGATATGATATGAATATATCCATTTCTTGTCAAAATAGGTCCCTTTATTTATTTGTATATCGGGTCTTTTGGAGAGTCACTTGTATTACATGTACTTGAGTTGGAGAGGAGTCATGAATCTACTAGTAGTGTTCATTGTTTCAAATTTCAAAGATGAGAATGGCAAGTGGTGCTTACTCATACAAACCTATGGTTTTGGTATTGCTGAAACAAGTTGTTTATAGAATGTCCTATAAGATTTTAGGATATCTATTAGATCACTACTTCTCTCTTGTATTTAAGTTGGAGTGGAGTCATGGATCTACTAGGAGTTTTTAAATTTTAAGCATGATAATGACAAGTGGTGCTTATTCTCATACAAACCTATAATGTTTAGTATTATTGAAACAATTCTTCTAAATTATAGCTGAAAAAAAATATTGATTTCTTTTGACGAAAATTTCCATTGTCGGTTACTAGTGTAGTTAAGGGGTAAATTCCATTATCATCCTCTCGCGAGCTCCACCGCCAACAACAGTAAGATTGTGGGTAAGTGGAAGAAAGGTATGGTATCTAGCACTTTGACACCCAGGCCGGTGGTATGTTTCTAGAGTGGTTTTTCTAAAGAGGGATGTTTAGGACTACCAAATGAATAGAAGTTTCTTTTTTCTATTGAAGAATTAAGGGATATATCAAATCAAAGAACAAAGTGAAATGCTAAGAAACGTAGAGAAAGGTCAAAATCAAGCACAAAGGGTCAGAGAAGAAGGATGGAAAGTCTTGATAAACTACCAAACAAAATGTACAATGGATCGCTCAAAGGCATCTTTAGTAAGTGTGGCGAGGTGGTGGATGCCTTCAAGACTAGTAAGAGAAGAAGAGATCCAATACAAGGTTTGGTTTCATTAGACTTAAAGGGGAATAACAGGCCAACACTGTGATAGCTACATACAATGGAGCTTGGTTTTTGGAGATCCAATATAAGGTTTGGTCTTTAAGGCCGCTTTTAGGCCAAGGAATACGTTATACATACAAGATTTAATATGGGTTACCATTAAAGGGGTATCCCTGATTGCTTAGAATGAAACATCTATTAGGTTAACTAGGGAGGTGTTTGGATCGATTATTGCAATTGATGTAAAAATAGTGAGGAAGAAAGATCTTATACAAGGTACGGTTCTCATAGCCACAGAAAAGGAGAGGCTCATTGATTAGATATGTAAATTAAGGGGGGAAAAGTATGTATACTAGGTTAGAGTGATTGAGATGGGGTAATATGGGTGCTCATCATGCAAGAAGTAAGCTTGAATAATGAGAAAAGTGTGAAGGATACTAGAATGGATGACGAATAGAGCTCAGTGTCTCAACGACACTTTGTTCTGATAGCTTCATCAAAATTCAATACTGGGGATGAATTACAGCATTGGGAACTCGATGACTTAGATGGAACAAAAGCATAGGAAAAATCTACAAATGAGGCATGTAGAAACCAAAAAGCATATGTCTCTCAACCTATCAAATCTGGGTAGGGGTGTAATAAGATTGGAGGGAGGGCTACAAACCGAGGTGGGTCATCTAGTAGACCTAACTCAAAGAATGGGCTCTAGGGTGGAGCATATTGCAAATGAACCAATGAGCTGACCTAAAGAACAAAGAAGGTTTTAGTACAAAGAACTTGAGCTTAATTTCAATGGGTGTCATAATATCACACATATCTCGTTTAATGGGGATTACAAACTTGGCCCTAATACCAATACTAATGGCTGTTCTAATACATCTTAAAGTTTTTGTGTAGAGGTTGAAAGCAGTAGCAAGGAGGTTATACCAAGTGCAATTCCAGAGGTAGAAGATGAGATTGTTGAATGGGATGAACAAGGAGCTTCAACACTTTTGACTAGGAAAGCAAAGAAATAGAGGGATTTGCATGGCTACGGGTATAACATTAAGAAAAGGAAAAGAAAAGCATGCAAGAAGAAACAAGCACCAAGAGATCCGCCTTATACTAAGGGATCCTAGAGTTGCATTTCGACGTCTGATATTTAAAACATGAATAGGTTGACTGGAGAAGAGGTTGAAAAAGTAATTAATCTGAGTAAGATTAATGGGATTGAGGGAATATAGGCACATTAGTTTAATGGGAGTAAAATTATATCCAAAACTCTTGCAAATACAATGAAAGGTGTGGTAAACGAAGTTGCATGAGAGGTTCAGACGCCCTTCACCAAAGGCAAACAAATCTTGGATGGTGTGTTGATAGCCAATGAAATTATTGATTTGTTGCAAGTCCAAAGAGGAAATAGGTGGTCCTCAAACTTGATTTCTAAAAAGCGTATGATAGTGTAAGTTTGGAGTATTTACTACTTATGATGGAAGGTCTTGGTTTTGCGAAAAAATGGTGCAGTTAGATTAGGGAATGCATATCTTTCATCTTTTCGTCAATGATGATAAAGGGGTAATGGGTTAAAAACTAAGGAGTTTGGAATAGAGAGGGGATTAAGATAAGGGGGTTCTTTATCTCCCTTCCTCTTTGATGTGGCAGCTAAAGGGCTAGATATCTTATGCAAGGAGACGTATTGGTTAGAGAAACACTAACAACGAAGCCCACAAGCCTACTTGAATTAGAAACACTCTATAGAGATCCAGTCCCTTGTTAGTTTCTAGTATTAAATGAAAACGAGTATGTTACGTTCGATAGGAACGGTTAAATGTGTAGATCATACGTAAGAATTAAAACTTGAGCCTGTATATGTTTTCTAATGATGGTTAAATGTGGGGTAATACATGAGAACGTTGTTGTGAGGTGTTCGGCTTATGTTTGGTTCAATTTTAGCATTTTTGGTTCGGGATTTCTACCCAATGTGGCTGCTCAAGCGGAGGGTAGACAACTCGAGCAAACAGAAGATAGAGAGTTTAGGGAGTGGGGACCGGTCAACCGGTTGGGGATCCGCTCGAGCAGACTATCGGCAAGCAGACTTTAAAGGTCACATTTTGGCTCTTTTTCTCTCATTCCTTTCATTTCTCTCTCTCTCTCTTTCTCATTAGAATAGAAGTGAGAGCAAGAGTTTGGGTTTAGAGGATTATTGAAGCATTCTTGGCTTCTCTTGATAAGATCTCTCACATCCATCTTGGTTGTTTAACCGTTGGAGGCTCGAACTAGACGTTGAAGGCTTCATTCTCTCCTTTTAGTTGGAGATTCTCACGGTTGATGCTTATTTAGGCATTTTTCTTATAGATCTAGCATCCTAAAGGTAGGATTTATGACTATCCTTGAATATCTATATGATATGAGTTGTATTTTCAATTTTTTGAACATAAAAGTTTGAAAATGGTGTTTTTAAAATCCTAGGTTAGGGTTTGATGTTAATGAAGATTAAATCTTAGATTTGTGAACGATTTAACATGATTCTATCTTTACAATTGTCGTTGGATACGATTGAACTTGAAAAATAGTGGGCTAGGGTTTGGATTTGAGTTAAAACTATGAAAATTGGGGTTTCGGGGTTAAAGGACCCATATGTTGAAATTGATGTGATTAGTGATTAAATTCGGGGTTGTAATAACCTATCGCATATATATTCCAGGAGTTTATGTGGCACACAACAATATCATGTGTTAAAATTGGGGGTTTTAGTGTAAAACTGAAAAAACGCATGTGATGGTTGGGTTCTGAACCGTAGTGATATGAGTATGGCGAGAGGAACCATTTTGGGTTGTACTCGTGCATGTGTAATGTGATTTGATAATTTAAACAGACCAATTTTGGGATCCAAGGATCATTTAAGTTTGGGCATGAGTTGTTCCACGGTAAAAGACCAAACACCTGTGCAGATTGGGTTCTCTGCCCGCTAACTAACAATCAAGAAAGGACGTTAGTCGTGGTGGGGTATAGAACATACCGTTACTTCACGGGCCTCACATGGCTTTGTTGGTAGTAATGCGGTGTGGGTCTATATGCTCATCTAGCGTCGGTTCCTTTGTTTTAAACCACGAGTTGGTAGAATATGAGAAAATGTTGATAGCGTGTGCCTGTGTGTGTTGTGGAGGATTGTGCCTTTGAGAAAATAAAGTGGGATGATGAACTTTAATTGGATAAAATGGTTAGGTTATGGAATATTGGAAGACTTGGGGTTGATTGGGAAGTGATGGGAATATGGGTTAAAACGGTTGGTATAACTAAAACCTTTGTTTGAAAACTCGGTTATGTGTTGGGAGATTTGATTTGGGACAAATGGTTCTATTTTAGATAAACTTATGTGTTGCATCCCGCATAACCACATTCGTATGTCATGCATATGTTCGTTGTTAATCATTTTCCTACAAGCTTCGACTCATGTAGTTTAACAACATTTCAGGTAATAGCAAAAATAAGGCTTTAGAGTGAGACAAATGTCCGCGTAACCCCTTTTTGGAGTAGTTGATAGAATTACACTCTCATTCGTATTATCTTTTGAGAAATAGAATTCTAAAAATGTAATTTTTTTTTTGAGTACTTGGATTACTATATTTTGGATTCAAATGTTCGGACAGTAAGACCCTAAGGCCAAATTTTTTAGGTTATGTATGCATGTGAGGACTTTTCGTTCGTTCGATGGGTTGAGAGTTCTACTCTTTAAATGGTGTATCTCGATATTGAAGTTTGACGTTGGGCTCTTGGGTTGAAAGGTGGTCGTTTTATTCTCAAATGTATGTTTTACCTCTTAAGTTTTCCTATTAAAACCCATGTTCAAAGGATGAGAAAAAGGGGTGACTTTTCCAACACTTCGAAAAGAATTTAGACTTTTGGGCGGCGAGCTCTCAAGTTCCCCCCCGCTCGAGCTTTGGGGGTATAAATGGATTTTTTTGGGTTATTTGCCAAGAAAATTGACTCTTGCATCCTTATGTTTGATGAGAAATTTGAAGATTGGTTTCCCTTGTTGAGTATTCCACTAAAACAGGTTCTTATTTTCATAACCTTATCCAGATTTATATTGTCTAAAAATGGGGACATTACAACTCTCTATAATAACAAACACAATAAATGAGAAAATTCTCAATAAATCTTATTATTCAACAACTGAGTAGCTCTACAGCTTATTACATCATACTTATAATGGCTTAATCCTATTCGAATGGAAAAACCATCAATTAAGTAACACAATTTCGCTAAATCCAAAATTTGGAAGAAATTACCAAAAATGGAAAATTTAACATAAGGCCAAATTTGGATACTATAAACGTAAAAAAAAATGTGCCGAAACAAATGGCACTTAAAAAGGAAATTCCTATAAAAAGTTATTACTGAAACAAAAATTTTCAAATATGGCAAAATCGTGAATTTTGAGCCTAAACGATGGAATTTGGCCAAAAAATGGCTTATGTCATGGCAAAGCAATGAGTATTGTTCATTGCATCATTTCCAATCGAACATGGCCTTTCAAGGCTAATCTGCCAATGTCGACGGGTAGCACCTCTACTCTCACCTTTTAATTGACTAACGATCGTAAGCTTCCATGAAAGAGAAGATCATGAGCTCTGCATCAACATCCTAATCTAAAGAGCTTTAAATATGAACCTGATTAGTGGGGTGTAGTTAGGGAATAGTGAGCCTAGGATCACACACCTCTAGTTTACATACGACGTGATTTTTTTCTACAGTGACAATCCTAAGGAACTTTTGAATGCCAAACAAGTGCTGCAATGCTTTGAATTATTCTCGGGACTGAGGGTAAACTTTCATAAGAGTTGTGTGTGTGGAGTAGGTATACAAGTTGAAGAAGAGTTCGGTATAGCTAAGATCTTGAGATTCAAGGTAGGGCAAATTCCTTTTCAATATCTAGGACTTCCACTAGTTTCAAATCTAAGTAAAGTTAGCACAAGAGCTAGTTGTTAATAATGTTTGGGAAAAAAATGGGGGGTGGAAGAGGAAGTAGCTATCCATGGTTGGTAGACTAGCACTCATTATAGTGAACATGCCAATATAATGTCTTTGTTTAAGCTGCCAATAAGAGTGAAATTACAAATAGAGAATGAACAAAGAAATAATTCCTTTGGGGGATGAAGCTGGCAACAAAAAAAACCCAATACGTGGCTTGGGAGAAAGTTTCTACAAATTCAAAAATGAGAGGCGTAGGGATAGCTCCTGTAATAACCCAATAATTTGAATAAAGATCCTAACAATGCAATTCAAAATACTTAAGCCTAAGCTATTAATAGTAGCTTACTTGTTTCATTATATACTAGACATATTTTTTTTATCTTATATCGATATGGGATGGAATATCACAATACCCCCACTCAAAGACGCGATATTCTCGTCGCGTGGTTCAGGTTCTTTCCCTGGTTGGGATATGGTTAGCAGTCCATTAGTAGACACAAAGCAATCCATTGGCATACACAAGGTAAATAAATGGGAACTAGGATTGGCTCTAATATTGTTTGTAATGACCCAAGTGTACTACCGGCCCAATTGAACCACTAACCCAATAGCTTAAATAAAGAGGCCAATAATGTGGCCCAAAATATTTAAATTCAAGTTATTAGTAATAGCTTACTTATTTTACTATATACCAAACAATTTTCTATCTCTCACCAATGTGAGATGGAATATCACAATTCCTCTAAGAAGCTAAAATGATGCTTTACATGCAAAGTCGTGGTAGAGGTATGGGAGTGAGAAAAAGGCTCAATGGAGAAAGGTAACTAATCATAATTATGTAAGGAAATAGCATGAATGGTATCCTAGTGTGGGAAGACTTGACAAGATGGGGACAGTGTGAAAAGGTATAATGGTAACTGGAGATGAAACAAGGCAACGAGGAAAACTTCGCTACAAGAATTGTGTCTGCAAAATGAGAAATTGCTGGCGTATTTGATTTGTGGAAATACCATAGAGAAGAGAGAGAGAGAGAGAGAGAGAGAGAGAGAGAGTAAGAAAACAAAAGAAATCAACAACTAAAAATGTTTTCTCTTCACTATTTTTATTGTATACACACATTTCTCATGTGTGTGTGTGTGTGTGTGTGTGTGTGTATATAAAACTAACCTTTTAACTACCTTCTTAACTACTTAACTAACTTTGAGCATCCCTCTTCTTTTATTGCCTCAGCTTTAATAGTTCTCCTTATATCCCCCTTCAAGCTAATGGTGGGCTTGGAGTGAACCATGAGCTTGTCCCGAAGATAGCAAAAATGACTAGTAGGTAAAGGTTTAGTAAAGATATTACCTATTTAGTCAGTGGAGGAAATGTGTTTAACTTCAAGCTTTTAGGATATAACCTTTTCACGAACAAAATGGTAATCTATTCAATGTGCTTCGAGCAAGCAGGAAAGACTAGATTGTAAGACAAGGAAATTACCAAAAGATTATCACACCACAAAATTGGAGTGGTATCATTGGATAGGTGTAAATCATTCAGAAGCATTTTGACCCAATTGAGCTCGGCTGTAGCAAATGATAGAGACCTATATTCTGCTTCAGTAGAGGGGCAAGCGACTGTGGGCTACTTTTTGGCAGACCAGGAAATTAAGTTTGATCCTAAAAAGACACACTAACCAGAGGTAGATCTTCTATCTGGAATATTTTCAGCCTAATTGGCATCAGAATACCCACGAAGATCAAAAGCAGAGTTCTAAAACACCAAGCCAAAATCCATAGTTCCTTTGATATATTGTAAAATTCGTTTGACAACTTTGAAATCAACCATTGTTGGGGATTGCATATGCTGGCATGAATGATTTACTATAAGAGACAAGTCAGGTCATGCAATAGTTATGTATTGTAAGGGCCCAACAATGCTTCTGTATTGAGTAATAGAGGGAAATGGTGCGGAACTAGTAGAATCCAAAGGTGGTTTGACAACAATAGGAGTGGGAGAAGATTTGCAATCATCTATACCAGCTTTGTGAAGATCTCGAGCATACTTTTGTTGAATCAACATATACCCGAAGGAACAAGGTTGTACTTCAATACCAAGGAAATATGACATATTACCTAGTTCTTTCATTGAGAACATAGTGTGCATCTTGAAAATTAATGAGGAGATATGTGAAGGATCACTATCAGTAATTAATATATGATCAATATATATTAGAATGACAATAATAGAGTTAGGAAGTTGCTGAACAAATAGAGAGCTATCATTATGGCTTAATTTGAATCCTTTAGAAAGAAGAAAATAGGAGAAAGTACTAAACCACACCCTAGGTGCCCGTTTTAAACCATAGAAAGCTTTGTGGAGCTTGCAAACATAAGATGGATGACATAAATCAATGAAACCAAGAGGTTGATCTAAATAGACATCCTCTGAGAGTTTTCCATGTAGAAAGGCATTGGAGATGTCAAGTTGTCTAATAGTCCAATTGAAGTGTAGTGCTAAGCATAAAAGAATACGAATTATAGGATGTTTGGAAACTGGACTAAAGATTTCAAAATTATCAATGCCCTCCTCTTGTAGATAGTCTTTCGCCACTAATCGAGCTTTATATCTAGCAATCGACCCATCAGAGTTATGTTTGATCTTGAAATGATATTTTGTCCTTGAGGAAGGGGAACCAAAGACCAGGTTCCCTGTTTATGTAATGCGATAAATTCTTCAACCATAGCATTATGCCAATGTGGCAATTGTAGAGCTTCTTTAACTGATTTAGGTTCAAGATCAGTTCTAGTAGTGGTGGTAAGTGGAACACAAGGAGATACAACATGATAAGAAGAGGATGACTGAGATGGAGATGAAGTAGTAGTAGAATTTGTAGACAAAGGTAAAAAGGAAGTATTGGATCTTAGTATAGGGGAAGGACTCCCAAAAAATTGATAAAGGTGCTGCAATGTGGGAGAAGTAGATGTAGGCAAGGTTTAGATTTGTATTGAATGTAAGGGAATGATGATTCATCAAATATAACATGCCAAGACGAGAAAACTTTATTAGAAATTAGATCATAGCAGCGGTATCCTTTGACAAAGGGATGATACCCAAAAAAGATATAAGGATAGGATCTTGGTTGTAATTTGTTGTGAGTATATGGCCTAAGCCATGGAAAATAACACCCAGAGACCTTTAAAAAGGTGTAATCTGGACATTGTTTGTAAAGCAATTCAAAGGGAGAAACATTATGAATTTAAGACTAATCAAAAAGGTAGCAGTGCATAGGGCATCCTTCCAAAATTTAAGTGGAAGAGATGATTGATGAAGAAGAGTAATTGTTATCTCAATTAGATGGTGATGTTTTCTGTCGGCTACTCCATTCTGGGCTAGTGTGTAAGGACAACTAAACTCATGTTTGATACCATGAGTTTTGAAGAAGTTCTTAAACTGATTATTGATATATTCACTACCTCCACTAGTTCTCAATATCTTAATAGAGGTATTAATTTGGATTTCAATAAAAAAATTTAAATTCTAGGAACTTTATAAAGACCTCACTTTTATAGTGAAGAGGATATAGCCACACAAACCTACTAAAGTCATCAAAGAAGAGAACATAGTATTTATATCCAGAAGTAGAAGGCTTAAAAGGCCCCCATACACCACTATGAACAAGAACTAAAGGATTATTTGTGGTAGTACTCGACAGAGTAAAGGGAAGTTTATGAGATTTAGCTAAACAACAGTGTGTGCATAAATTCGTTAACTTGCTTCCACTGGGCAGAGAAATTTGTGAAGCAATTTTGGCAAATTTCTACTATGA
>JAUMHN010040441.1:0-28489 GCA_032360265.1 Heliamphora ciliata | reverse complement strand
GTATAATGTACTGATTTGAGAAATATTTTTAGAAGACTATCTAGATGTACCGGAATGACGTGTATGTGGCACGAGTTTCCCTCGGTGTAAGTCTAGAAACGTGTGCAGAGTAAGTACTCAGGTCCTTCGGGTTAATCCCCGTAAACTGAGGCAGATGGGTGCTCAGCTCCCTTGGGATCATAACCCGTAAATTGAGTGGTACGTTCATGGTGCTCCGTATAAACCTGTGTGTATCTAGGCGATCCCACGATATCTGGGGGTTAGCTACTGGACAGTAGTCTACAGTTGTGATCTCTGTCCCCTGGTGATAGAGTCAGTACATAGAATCTTATTCTTCTTTTTCGCAATGGTACATTCCGCGAGGGAACGATGTTTGATTATTATTTTTCCTTAACTGTGGTTAGTATTTGCAGCATTTGCATCACATGGTTTTAAGGATGAAAATAGGATTTTATGTAAATAAAACCATTTTTGGAAACTTTTGTGGTCTGATGGGAAAACTTTTGGATTTTGGACGAAAATCCTATTTTGGTTTTGTGCTTGAGGTCGCTCCCACTATATGATTGCATATTCTTGATTTACAGTTTATTATCTGTTTTCTATTGGGCTTCGGCTCACGGGTGGGAATTTTTTGTAAAAGCCATTTTTCAGGTGACGATGTGGATGAGGAGTAGCTTGGTGATGCCCGCGGTGGCAGAAAACTTTTATAGTTTTCTTTTTGGTATGTTTGTTCCTGAAGGTAGGTTTTGTACGCCAAAAGGCGATATATTGTACGTATTTTGAACCTGTATGTATTTCTGTTTATGAGAGATATCTTTTGCTGGGTTTTTTTTTTCGATTTCAACAGGCGGATTTCTATGTATAAAAACTTGTATTTTCATATAAAATTGGTGTTTGGTGGATTTTTACGTGATCTCGGGTTTTGGGGCGTGACATTAAACTAACTCAACGGCCCTCGCATGACCTAAAAATACCCCGCTAAACAATCGGTCCTCCTCATGATCCTAAACTGAGTCATCAGTCCTTGCATGACCTAAAAGTAATATCCATCTTACTGGTCCACCTCATGACCTTAAACTGATCGTCGAAGGTTCTTTGGTCCACGTTGTAATCTTAAATTATTTACGTTTGCACTGTACCTGATTCCACCATATTGTATCTACCATGCATCATGACTAGCCTATTTACATCATAGGCATTGCCCCTGCAAACTACGACTGGTTTGATCCCTTGCAAATGGGGTAAGTAGGAAGCTCGATGAAAATTCGGGTTCGACCACGCTTTTTTGCAAGTTTTGTCTATGCCTAAGATTGGCGGCTTGTTCAATCGGTTTGTCCCTAGAGTTTTGACATTTATTTGTATCATAAATTGATGCAAGCTTTGTCAAAGAGGGGCAACTGTAGATATCCCAATTTAACCAAGCTGAGCCTTAGGCACCTGCCTCGAAAATGCCCTAATAACAAAAATAAGAGAATTGTGGTCAAAGATACTCTCTAGCAAACAAAATTAGGAATCCGGTTCAAAATCCAAAAAAACCACCAAAAACCTTCAGGCCGCAGCATTCCTATTCTCACGGCCGCTACCTTTTTAAAAACCTTAAAATAGACCGCGACTTCCTTTATCACGGCCGCAACTTTTGTTAAAACTCTATGCCTAGCCCTGACTTTTGAAAGTCACGACTGTTCTTTTCATTGTCATAAAGGTAGCGGTCGGCACTGTACAAAAGTAAAAAGGTAGTGACCGCCACTTTGACACGTTTTTGGACAGTTGACAGCATTTTAGAGGGGGTCTGTGTTGCCTCCTTGCCTATAAATAGGAGACGTTTTGCACAGAAAATAGAGAGAGAAGAACTTGGATAACAAAACTCTGCCAGTTTTGATTCCCACCCGATATTCCAATATCCATACCATACATTTCGAGCCTCGTTCGTGCTTTTACTTGCATCGGGAAGGTCTTGTAGCTCATATTGGAGGGAGATATCCCATTCTTACATTCGAGGAGGTATTCAAGGTGAATATTCATACGAGATAATCTTAGGAACCCACAACACTTCTATAAACCCTCATTTCCTCTCTTTTGAGGGCGTTGTGGATAAGGTTTCCATTGTTCTCATTGGTTATTTATTATTCGTTTCAATCTAAGCATTGTTCATGTAGATTTTTTTATAAACAGTATATCTATAACTTTTTGTTTGGTGCAAAATAGTTATATTCCAATTCATTTTTACGTTCACTAGCATACTAAACACGTGAAGCACCTTCTGTGGTTTTAGAAACATAACGGCTGTGACCATTTAATGTCACGGCCGTGTGTTTCGTTAAACCTACAGTTACGGCCATCACATTTTTACTTTTGGCCATAGCCTTTTTCTTTGTTTTGTCGCGGCTGCAACATTGTGTTGTGACTGCCGTGATGTTCTTATAAAGCAAAAAGATTGAAAACCATTTTCTAATCTCTCTGCTATTCTTTTATTTCAAGGCCTTTGTACATTCTGTGTCATGGTCCATGTTATTGTTGAAGTTAGTAGATAGTAGATAGTAGATCTGGCCTAAATCAAATAGGTCATGGTCTCTATGCTGTATGTTCCATTCCTTTAAGTTTAGTGTCTATGGTTTTATAAACATGACGTCTGCAACTGTCCAATGTCATGGCCATGTGTTTTGTTAAACCTATAGTAACGGCCGTCATCTATGTTCCTTTGGCCGCCACCTTTGCTCCATGTTTGTCACGGCCGCAATATCCTCTTGCTGCAGCTGTGAGATTTTGTGAGGCAAGTGATATGAAAACCATGTTTTAAGCTTCCTGTTATTTATTTTGGTATCTTGTACATTCTATTTTTAGAAATATTGCTTCTGTAAGGGATGAAGGATGGTATATCTAATCTAGACCAAGTGGGTTATGGTCTCTGTCCTGTATATCATATCTATTTAAGTTTGCTTTAGATATTGTATGTTGAATATACCTTTCTCGCGGTAACCCTATTGTTGTCATGGCCACAACTTTGGTTGCTACCGCTGAGAGTTTTTCATATGTCCAGTAGCTTAAAAATAGTGTTTAAATCCCTCCTGTTCTTTCTGTGTAGCTTGTACATAGTATGTTAGAGACAGAAACATTATTGCATGACCCTTAGGCTTTTATTTATTCGTTTTAACTTTTCCTCACATATTTTTTACTTTGCTTTGCTCAAACGATACATGCAACATATCTAGAAATAATAACCAAGTTGCATGACCTTAAGATCATAGTTAGGGTTTTGTTTCTTTGCTTGCTTTTATTTAAACTCTTTTTAACCTCTCATTTTTTTGGGTAATTAATTATAACATAAAGAAAAGAAAAAATGTACATATTTACAAGGGGCATACTCTAGATAATTACATGATCTGACATTTAGGAGTAGACCTCCTAACAACAAGACAACCTAAGAAAAACAAAAGCCTTACAACATCAACAAAAACATAACCAACCCCCGCTTAACAGCGGGAGAGCTTCTTAATAAAATAAATTCCACGCACAACCCGCATGGATAGGAAAAAGAACACCAAATTATAAACAAAGACCAAAGCCCATCAACAAACTAGATAACTGAAAACTCCTAATCCTTGTTAAAGTTTGGCTTCTTGAAGAGGTAATAGGCTCTAAAATTCATACAAGAATAAGAGACTAAGACATCCAACAAGAGACAAAGCTAGTTGTCCAACTATAAGCGGACAATTATCCATGACCAAATAAATTGACAAGCACCCAAAACTCCTCAAAAGTCAAAACTTGATCCTCAACATCGCAAAGAAGGCACCAAAACTTGACAGGCTAAAGGAGTCAAAGAAACTAATTCTCTACGCAGGAGAACCTTCGCTCGAAAAATTGTCGATCCTATCTTCGTGTCCTAGCAAGTGAAGAATCGAACGCTTCCTAAACAATGTAAAAATCAGGTAAAGATAACTGAGGAACAAAACAAAGCCCAGTGGCTCAAAAAACCATCTCAAAAAACCATCGAGCTACAACCATCTCAGCATAATCTTATCATCCATTGTGGCACTGGGATTTTGGGATTTTACAGTAGTTAAAAAATAAGGGAATTCAAAGGTTATTTGGAAAATATTTTAACAGCTTGAAAGCTAAAATTTGAAAACTCTTTTTTGTTAAAAATAGAGTTGCCACTTGATTTTTTAGAAAAATCAAGAAAAACAAAAATGGCTACTGATCTTAAAAAGTGTTTAACCAGAGAAAAATGGTTCGGGGGCTAAGGTACGAATCGATTAAAATATAAAATATAAATAGTTAGATTTTCTTTTCAGTAGTTTAAATAATTTTTTTCTAACCTTTTCATTTTAACATAATTTTCTTTTATAAATTTTTTTTTAATTTTCTTTTCCTTTAAATCTTTAAGCTCTCTTTTATCATAACACCCTTATTTTTTATTTCTTTGTTAGTAAACTTTCTTTTTTTAATATAGGATTTTTATGCATATTTTATTTTACATTTAGTATTTATTTTTATTAAATATTCATCATGTTAATGCTAGCCTAGTTTGTTTTGATAATATGCATATATTAGTTACTTTGAAATCATGTTTATAATAGTTTAGTTTATTTCTTGCTAGCAATTCATATTTAGGTAATTCTATTAATTTTTAGCATATTTTCTATTCTTTGAATCATGTCAATTTTAGTATTATCACATGCGGGATTACTCCATGTACCCTTAGTTAGAAATTGTATGTCGTAGGATTTAGGATTTTATTTCTTTATTTACTGTGAGACCCTGACCCGTTTTCTTTTTTCGGCGTTTTCGGACGCATGTTAGTGTTTTCGTTCCGGCATGTTTTAATGCGGTTTAGATGAATGATCTGGGTTAGATATGCATGTGGGGTAGGTTCCCGGGGCCGTAGGCCGTTGTGGCGCGATTTTTGAAAAATTTCAAAAAAATATATTTTAGAGGCCTCTAAATATCTGGAGTTAGATATTTTCAAAACTTAACTCTTAAGTTTTCTCTTTTTTCTCTCTGCCTTTTCTATAAGTTCTCGGGGGCCGGGGCTCGATTTTCGACAATCAGATTACGGATTCTTGGTATCGGCATCGAGGGCTACGCAGCCATCCGGTCAAATTTTGATTACGGCGAAGCTCGATTTTGCACGTGGTTCGAGGTATCGAGTTTTTAACTCACCAAGGTAGTATTCTAGACCTGTATGTTTTATAAGGGTGCTACGTGTAATCGAGTGTATTTTTACTGGTCGGATAGCTGTAGATCTGATTTTCTGTAAAAGTTGGGTTTTTGGGTTAAAAATCGATTTTATGTCGATTTCAGTGGATGGAATCGAGTTTTGAGCTTTTCCTTTCGAGGTTTTGTGGTAATTTCGGGTTTGGGCACGTCCGAGGGTGTCGAGAAAGTGTTTAAAGGCTTAGATTTGGGTTGAGATGGTGTTTTGTGAATGTTTGAGAGTTTGGTGGTCAAAAACACTCAAGGACAGATAATCTAGGTTTCTCTCGGGTGGTAGCTCGCTCGAGTGCCCTATGTCCGCTCGAGCGAACTAGCTACGCAGAACTATTTTGTTTTGATGTTATCTCCCTCGTTCGAACTCGAAATTAGGTTGTTCTTGTACTCAAATTGAAGCCCCAAAAGTCCTCTTTCCAATGACACCTCTCTCACCTTAAAATTCTTTTTGCAGAAAAAGTTATGATCAAAAGAATGAAGGTGTGTCGAGATTTCCAAACCATTTTTCACCCGTTTTTGGCCAAATGTTTGGGAAAGAGTTGTTTTTCATCCTTGTTGGCCCTTTTAACCTAGTTCCATCTTCTGTGGGCGTTATGGTGTTCTTATAGGTGTGGTGGGTTTGTGTTGGCTGTGTTAGGCATGTGTTGGTTCGTATTTGCCGTGTTGGACGTGTGTGAGTCCGTTTTGGTCGTGTTAGGGCTTTGGGAGTTTGTTGGTGTTTTGTGGTTTGGTGGTTGGTTCTTTGGTTTCCAATTGGCGTCCTATGGTATTCAATTGATTAATTTATGGGAATTAGTCGATTCAAATACTTGTGGATTCTTTTGGGGTTCGGTTGGTTGCGTGATGGCTTCGCGAGTCGTGTGGTGGCCTCTCGGTCAATTGGGTTATGGAGCTCGATCGACTACTCTCCTCTCGTAATTTTAGTTGATTGGATTATGGGGTCCTGTCAATTGAAGTCACAGAGAGGGTGTTGGTTATTTCATGCGGGGTGTTGGTGCACGATTATATGCGTGGTGGTTTATGTATCGTTGCGTGCAGGGATTTGGTTTTGTTTCTTGGTTTGAGTTCTCTCCCAGCGTTGACCGATCAAGCGGTGGTTGAGCGCTCGAGCGGGGTGGTGCCAGAGTGTTAGGTTGGTTGGTGACCACTCGAGCGGTGGTCGTGCGCTCGAGCGATGGAGTGGTAGAGATGTATGTTGGTAGGGGACTGCTCGAGCGGTGGTTGAGCGCTCGAGCGCTTGGGCTGTGTTGGCCTCCGGGTTAGGTTTTGGTTTTGATTTTCTGTATCGTTGGTTGTCCGGTGTGTGAACAGGTCCCGGGTTGTGGATGGGTTGTTTGGGTATCGGATGACGGGTATGTGGTATAATCCGTGGTCGGCGGTCCTATCCCGTGGCTTACGGTAAAGTATGCGATTTTATCCCGTGGATTGGTTGCAGTTTTATCTCGTGGTTTGATCTGTGATTTTATCCCATAGTATACGGTTTTATCCCGAAAATGTATGTTTATGTATGGAATTTTTATCTCAGTGTTAGAACTGTAGTTACGGCGTGTAAGAGCCGGTTGTATGTATCATGGATTGCATGAACTGTATTATGAAACGAATAAACCAGTTTTCAAATTGTTTTAAGAGTCGTGTGAATCGCGATCTAAAAATTCTTTTTCAATTATTTTCAAGGCTCCTGTGAGTGAGTCAAAACATGGTTTGTTTCCTCGCTTTTCCTTGCATGTGAAACTATTTTCAAGGCTTGAAAGAGATTCTAATCTTGCACTTTGATTTCCTAGCATGTTTTGTTTATACTGCATGCTTGTCTAGTTTCTACTGAGCCTTGGCTCACGGTGTGGGATTTGATTTTTCTTCAGGTACTGGTCACGCAGGTTGATCTGGAGGTGCCAGAGGAGGTGGAAGAGTGTAGTCTTCCTTTATTCATTTGTTTTGTTACATGTATGTTGTATCATATTTTTCGGCGTTGGAGCCGTGTAATGTAAACCGTTGGTCGTTTATATATACAATGCATGTATGGTTTATTTTGAGAATATATTCTTGGGCCGGATTTTATGTTGGTTGTTTGTAAGAGTTTCACATGACCCGGAGGTTGGGGCGTGACATTTACTTTGTTTTGACATTCTATATACATATGTTATATATTTTCTATATTAAATTTTGAATATTCTCTCTTTGCCTTTACTTTTTTTATTTGCACGCATTTAAAAATTTTTATTAAATAACCAATAATGATTAGTAGAGGCCAACCTTACGGTTGAGCAAACGGTAAAGTTAAAGATAAAAGAGAAGAAAATTAAAGTTAAAGATAAAATCTAGCTTAAAAGATTTTTTTATGATTTTTGAGTTTAACGAAATGAAAGAAAAGAAAAATAAAATGAGTACTATGAAAAGAATGTAAAACTAACATTTAAAGAAAAAAGAAAAGGAGAAAAAAAAATGGAGCATTATAAAAAAAGTAAAGCTAATAATAAAAAATAAAAATAAAATAAAATAAAATGCTAGTAAAAAAAATTACACTAATATTAAAAGAAAAGCACACTAATATTAAAAGAAAAGAAAAGAAAAGAAAAATAAATACGGATAAAGGAACATTAAACTAATACTAAAGAAAAGAAACATTAAACTAAAATTGAAAGAAAAACAACATTAAATTAATATTACAAGGAAAGAAAAAAAAATTGAAACAGAATGCTATTAAAAGAAAAGAAACTAAGTACAACTATTTAATTTGTAAATATGAATGTAATATTGACAACTACATCTATATAAATGTAAGTGCATTATTATAATAATTAGCAATATTAATAAGTTGTAACTGTCAAAATATATTAGCACTAATTGATGAATTACTGAAAAGTAACAATGTGCTAAGTGTGAATGTGTAATACAAGTAAAGTAAACAAATTAATCAAACAAAATAAAGTTAGAATTATAATTATGAATTAGCTAGTTTACTCAAACTAAGCACATTAACTACAAACCAAATAAAATATAGCGATTAAAGCAATCACATAAGTAATGTAAGAAAGTATGTAAAATGAAACAATTAACTTAAACCGGTCACTGCAACGAGGTAGAAAATAGAGCTAGAAAGACCGAAAATCAAAACAAAGTACCTAGATTGCTAAAGAATTCTCGGGTCGAAAAATAGTGATGGCCAATTCGATCGTCGAGCGATGATCCAAGCAAAGGTTTTAGAACTTCGGTATCGGGGGTTCAGCTCTCGGTACTTTAGTAGTGTTTCGGCATCGGCGCTCGAAATTGCTCGGCGACTCGACAGAGCTTTTCTATCTAAAATTCTGTCCTTCTCCTGAAAATGTACCAACGAGTACGGTATTTATAGAATTCTTCAACTAATGAAAGGATGACACGTTTTGGGACACGTCAGACCATTTGGAGTTGGCGGTCACCAGGTTAGGAGTTGGTGGTCACCACAATGAAAAGGTTCCAAGAAGTTCTATTGGCTGTCGCCAAAATGCAAGTTGGCGGTCGCCAGGTTGAAGTCGACGGTCGCCACTTTGGCTAGGGTTTTCAAGAAGTTCTATTGGCGGTCGCCACAATGCAAGTTGGAGGTTGCCATAAAAAGTGAAAGTTTTCAAATGGTTCTATTGGTGGTCACCACATTAGAGTTGGTGGTTCAAAAAAGAATTCATTGGTTTGAAGGTTTTGATGATTGGGTTCAAATATCGAGCTTGGATCATTTTTTAAGGATCGTACTGAGGCAGCATTTCAACTATTTTTATTATCGAATTCACCTAAGATTGGGCGGGGTCAAATTGGGGTATTTACAGTTGTCCCTCTTTGATATCACTTGCATAGCAACGCGTGATACAAGTTATATCAAAGTTCCGAAGACAACATCCATTTGACCGAGCCGTCAATCTTAGGTCACAAACATTCAAGTATGCATATGATGTTGGTCGTACTCGAGTTTTCATCAAGCTGCCTACGTACCCCTTTGCTAGGGATCAGACCAAAACATAATTTACGGGGCAAAATGCAAGGATGTAATGATAAGAAACATGATGCAGACGCTAATATGATGCAGAAACTTTCTAAAGATTGAATCAAGATCTAAAGGGAGCACAAGCAAACAGATCATGTCAATATCTAAGAACTCAGCTGGGGATAAGATAATTAAAAGAATCGAGTCAAGATCCTAGAAATTATCTTAACCGAGAAGGCAACAACGAACTAATCGGTCGAGTTAAGACCTAACAATTCGGAACGATAACGGGATAATAATAACTAAAGAGTCAAGTCAATACTTTGAAACTATCCTTATATGGAGAGAACTACAAATTAATAGGTCGAGACAAGACTTAAAAATTCAGGACGAAACACGAGATAAAAATAATTAAAAGCCAATTCACAGCTTGGAATTAAGTTTATAGGAAGGAGAGACTACAAATTAATAGGTCGAGTCAAGACCTAAAAATCCAAGATGAAACACGGGATAAAAATAATTAAAAGTCAAGTCACGGCTTAAAATTAAATTTATCGAAAGGAGAGACCACAAATTAGTAGGTCGAGTTAAGATCTAAAAATTTGGAACGAAACATGGGATACAAATAATTAAAAGCCAAGTCATGGCTTAAAATTAAATTTATCGGAAGGAGAGACAACGAATTAATAGGTCGAGTCAAGACCTAGAAAATCAGGACAAAACACGAGATAAAAATAATTAAAAGTCAAGTCACGACTTAAAATTAAATTTATCGGAAGAAAATCACGAATTAATAGGTCGAGTCAAAACCTAAAATTCGGGACGAAGCACAGGATAAAAATAATTAAAAATAAAGTCACGGGTTAAAATTAAATTTATCGAAAGTAGTGACCACGAATTAATAGGTCGAGTAAATATCTAAAAATTCGGGACGAAACACTGGATAAAAATAATTAAAAGTCAAGTCATGGCTTAAAATTAAATTTATCAGAATGAGAGACCACGAATTAGTAGGTCGAGTCAAGGCCTAAAAATTCGAGATGAAACACGGGATAAAAATAATTAAAAATCAAGTCACGACTTAAAATTAAATTTATCAGAAGGAGAGACCACGAATTAATAGGTCGAGTTAAGACCTAAAAATTCAGGACGAAAGCGGGATAAAAATAATTAAAAAGTCGGGTTAAGACTTTTTAAAATTATTTTTATCAAGAGAGAACACCACAAAAGATAAGGGTTTAAAAATACACAAATTATTTGTGTAAGACGTACAAAATTATTTTTGAAGAAAAATACGCAAATTTAAAATTATTTCTAGACACACAAAAATTTTCTTGAAGTGTTTTTGAAAAACACCCAAGATTTTAAAATTATTTTTGAAAAGCCCACAAGATTATTTTTAAAAAAATACACACAAAATAAGAAAAAGGTTTAAAAATTATTTTTAAGAAAAATTATTTTTTGAAAATTATTTTTGCTAATAAAATACTTTTGAAAATGCACACAAAATAACAAATACGAAGTCAATACGCACAAAGAGAAAATAATCTTCTAAAATAAACACAAATAAAATAAACACACTAAAAGGAAATAAAATAAACACACACACACAACAAAAGACCTTCAAACAGCCCCTCCAAAAACCCTAAAACCATTGATATGACCATTGACAACCTGGCGGCCGCCGAGACAAAATTCGTTTGACATGGCGGTGCCAACTCAAAATCCCTCCAACATATCGGTCGCCACGTGTCACTTGAACGACATGACGATCGCTCTAATGGAAGGTGGTTACCGCCCCTTCCAGGCACGTACATGGTCCTTGAGGCGCGCGGATCAAGTCTCATTCGAATCCTCTTGTCTCTCTCTCAAGCCCTTTGCTCTCTCAAACCTTCTCAAACTCCCTCTTGCTTTTCCCTTGTCTTTTAGTCTTTTGCGCCCTTTTCCTTTGGCTTTCTTGACATGGTGAGCCATGGACGCTTTGAGGACATCGCGAGAGCCATCCAAGGTTCTTCCGCGAGTGAGAGCTCCGTCATGGGGACTCTCGGGGGCACGACCACCAGCCTTCCCACCGGCGGGGCCACCACCACTCAGCCTTCCACCGCGCTGGATGCAATGGATGCCCTTGCCCTTAAGGTGGAGCGTGTCTCCCGTCGTGCTGCTAAGGAGGAGGCACGGGCAACTGGCAAGGCACAGGCAGCTGTAGACGTTGCTGCCAAGGTCGAGTTGGCCGATTTCCTTGATCCACATGCTAGAGGGGGCCATTTAGCACCCTTAACCAACGCACCTTTGCTTCGGTAGCCCACCGCCTAATTCCAGGTGGGACGAGGCTCTACGATCCACCAGTCGACGTCGTTGCTGCTGATGTTCTTCTTCCGGAGCCTGACCAGCACATCTCTCGCCAGTGCCCTTCGGTAGGTTCCCTGTCTTTACTGTTTCAATATCAAAGCATGTTTATATGATAAATCTCAAACATAGACATATGCTTTGGATCTCCCATGTGATATGATGATGATATGATATGTTGTGATAACGATGATTTATTTTGATACCTATGACGACTGCTGTGTAATGTTTGAGATCTGTAATCATAACAAACTTAGATATCAGACTGCAAATCTTAACTTAGGTACCTGTGCAATGGAGTTTAAAACAGTAGAGACACTAGGGTTAGGGTTTAGATGTAAACAATAAAAGGGCAATTATTTTATTAGAAATCACAAAAATAAAGGACTTGATTTTTTTTTTAGGGTTAGACATAAAAATATAAGGGATTTTGAATTTTTGTTTTGGGGGCATGAAAATCTTAGGAGGAAATTTTTTCAAACATTCTAAAAATTAGAGAAATTTTTTTTTGTCGAAAATCATAAAACAACTAGGCCATATTTTCAAAAAAAAAAAAAACGAATCCTAGAAACTTAAGGGGCATTTTTCAAAAATCTAGAAAATTTGGGAAAATTTTTAGAAAATTAGAGCAAATTTTCAAAAATTCTTAGAAAATTAAGTAAAATTTTCCAAAAATCCTAAAAAATCAGGGAAAATTTTTCAAAAATTCCTAGAAAATTAAGAAAACATTTTTTTTCAAAAATCTTAGAAAATTAGGAAAAAGGAGCAAAATACAAATATCAAAGGGAAGATTTTTTATTTTTGATGTTTGGAAAAAAACTACCACAAAATGATAGAGATTTGCTTGGCATACCAAGACTTAGGGTTCTTAGCTTTCTACTAGGATGTGCAAAAATCATAGGATCGTTACTCACATACGAACCTAGGGTTAGGAAGATTTGCCTGGCGTACCAGGGGTTAGGGTTCCTAGTCTTCTACTAGGACGTGCAAGATTTGCCTGGCGCACCAGGGCTTAGGGTGCTTAATCTTTAGGGCTTGAGGGATTTGCCTGGCTCACCAGGGCTTAGGGTGCCTAGTCTTCTAGGGCTTGAGAGATTTGCCTGGCGCACCAAGGCTTAGGGTTTCTAGTCTTCTACTAGGACGTGCAGGGTTTTCCTAGCGCACCAGAACTTAGAGTGCCTAATCTTTAGGGCGTGAGAGATTTGCCTCGCTCACCAAGGGTTAGGGTGCCTAGTCTTCTAGGGCTTGAGAGATTTGCCTGGCTCACTAGGGCTTAGGGTGCCTAATCTTTAGAGTTTGAGAGATTTGCCTGGCGCACCAGGGCTTAGGGTACCTAATCTCTAGGGCTTGAGAGATTTGCCTAGCTCACTAGGGCTTAGGGTGCCTAATCTTTTTGCCTGGTGCACCAGGGCTTAGTGTGTCTAATCTTTAGGGCTTAAGAGATTTGCCTAGCGCACCAGGGCTTTGGGTGTCTAATTTTTAGGGCTTGAGAGATTTGCCTAGTGCACCAGGGCTTAGGGTTCCTAGTCTTCTACTAGGACGTGCAGGGAATACCTGGCGCACTAGGGCTTAGGGTGCCTAATCTTTAGGGCTTGAGAGATTTGTCTGGCTCACCAAGGCTAAGGGTGCTTAATATTTAGGGCTTGGAAGAACAAAAGGGTCATTACACACACATAAACCTAGGAGTTTTATTGCTTTTAGCCATTTTCTGCATTATTTTGTCTGCTCTTATACATCCTCTGCTTATCTTCTTCTTTTCAGGCTGGTCACTATATTAGGGGCATCAGTGGTTCTGCCTCCGGAGAGGTGTTAGAGTGGTATGATACCCTCTCTGCTCTTAGTCGGGCTATTATCGATGCCTCTAATTTTGCTCGATTCATACCCTTAGTGGGTAGGACTAGCAACAATTGGGTCTAGCTGACAGCATTGGCCGAGCGGTGGTGGGATACCACCAACTCCTTTCACTTCAATATATTCGAGGCCACATTGATGCCTCTCGACTTCTCACTGATCATCGGCATCAGAGTCGGCGGCGCTGCCATTCCTTTTAACCCATCCATCGCTCGCTCTGCTGAGGCACTGATGCATTTTCTCGAAACTATCCTCGCACAGATGGACAGAGACCGCATCAAATATACGTGGTTCTTTGAGCACTTCAGACACTTCCTCTGCACCAGGCCTCGCCATTATGAGTGGGTCGCCCGAAGCTTCCTTCTGTATATGTTCGTTACCTCCATGTTCTCGAACAAGGAGAATACCGTCCATCTGCACTACTTAGGTGCTCTCACTTATCTCTATCGGGTTGTTGCTTACGATTGGGGAGGAGTTGCTCTTGCCACACTATATGGCTTCATGCGGGCTTTCAACCGGTTCCCCAAGAGCTCAGCATTGGGGGATACTAGAGGGTATGGGAGGTATGATTTAGTTTTTGCATTTTTCCATTCATTTTCGTTATCCATTATCCATTATCTACTTGTTGACATCTTCTTTGTTTTAGCTTTGGACTTAAGAGTTCCTCGGGCTTCATGTCACGACGAACTCCTCAGCAGACCCTTCAATTATTTCCCGTGTAGCCCGGTGGTCCCGAGGGCTGAAGGTGAAGAAGGTTGGGGGGAAGGACATTGGTCGGTTCTGGGTATCGTTGGACCGGCTGACCCCCAACCAGGTATCATTATTTGTTCTCTGCATTATACTATTAACTGCATTATAGTTATTGACCAATCATTTCTGCTCTCTGTTCTGTATACTGATCATTGCACACTAGTTATCATACTGTACTGCATTCACTACTCACTATTTATTACTTATTGTTCTTTGCTTTGCACTGTACTTTGAATTCCTACAGGTCCACTGAGATATCTGGCGTGGAGTAAAGGATCGGGCTGGCGCTGATCTAATGCGCAGCCGAGATCTTACCTCGAGGCAGATCCTGCTGAAGGGTCCATTCGATCGGGAGTTCTATCTCAGGGAGCGAGTGGTCCACCAGTCACTCAGCCTCGATCACTTCAGGATACCTGTGGTCCCTCCAGTACACATGTGCTGGACCGACCTCCTAGGCCGCGTTGACTTACTCTTAGAGATGGTGGGGACCCACGCCTCAGAGCTGCTGGTTCCAGAAGGGGACTACACAGCCTGGGCCCAGGCATACTTATTGGGACCACTAGGACCGGGCCTGGCTATCCCTGGTGGCAGGCTAAGGGGACGGGCACTAGAGGCTGCTGATGCCGGTGCTACTGGAGCTGCTGCTGCAAATGCTGCTACTGGAGGGATGAGGGGCCCAGAGATTCCATGGGAGATTCAGACAGTAGCATATAGCTTCCCTTTTCCTCTTCCAGTTCTCGTTTCGCCAGCGCTAAAGTTGAGGGCTGAGATCGGCCAGGTTTGTCTTCCACCTTTCCTTCAGTTACTTACCTTTTTTACTTGTCTAGTTTTCTTGAACTGTTCTCTTTTATTCTTTGTAGATTGACTAGGCTTGGCTAGATCACACGATGCTGATAGTTACCAGTCTGAGAGCATTGGTTTGTCAAATGGATGCCACCATTCGAGCAGTTTGCATCACTTTTACACCAGTGGCCATAGTGAGTATCTTATAGTCCTTTTAACTTTTTTACGCTTTCTTTCATTATTATGTTATGAGTCTTACTTCTCTTTTGACAGCCTCCAATATCACCTGCTGTCATCATACAACCGCAAGTTCCCATTTTGTCTCCAGCTCCGGTCCCAGCTCCCGCTCGAGGTCGTGGATCCTGCGCTGTTTCCTCCAGAGCTCGTTCCAGAGGATCCATCTCTTTTGTCAGGAGTCACTCAGAGCCATATATTATTCCTCTGGCAGTGATGGTGATGATAGCGCTGACGTTGAAAGGCTCTTTGAGGACGTCAGCTCAGACGAGGCCGGTCCTTCCTCTCGCCAGGTCTGCTCGAGGCACCATTGAGAGAGAGAGAGAGAGAGAGTTTCCTCCCCAATTACATTTATGATACATTTTGATACACTTTCTTTGATACATTTGGTTCTTATGGGCCTGTGTGCCCTAGTTTGATATATTTATGGGCCTGCATGCCCTTGTTTACTGATTTTTGGGCCTGGGTGCCCCAGTTTATATTATGCTATATTTTACCACTTTCTGATGTATTTTTGGGCCTTCGTGCCATTCACTGCTTCACATGTTTATCTGTTGTATGATTTTTCTTTATTTATTGCTCAAACTGTCTTGGATGCATGATACAAATGTTAAAATTTACACAAGTTTCAGAAATCACAAACAAATACATGCCCGCCACCTTTTAACATGGCGGTCGCCACATTCATCAAGGTTAACATGGCGGTCGCCACATTCATCAAGGGTAACATGGCGGTCGCCTGGTCAAAGGGATGATGTCATTGTATGATGTACTTTAAAGTTGGCGGTCACCCACTCCAAGGTGGCGGTCGCCACACTAACTGCACCTTTTGTTGCTTTTTCGATCTCCAACTTTTTCATGCCTTATAAATACATCCCTAGAGGCCCCATTTTTGTTACTCTCACTCAAATGGCTAGTCCCCTTTCTGCATGGATTGAGGCATTTTCCCATAGTGAATGTTTGAACTTTGTCCCTTTCGGCATCAACTTCTTATTTTCCTTAATGGCCATAAAGATTGACGGACCATTATTAAAAGCTGCTGCTCAACTATGGGATCCGCAGTCCCACATTTTTTTGGTTCGGCCTTGAATAGTTATGCCCCACTGTCGAGGAATTTACTGGTATACTAGACTTGACTCCACGAAGCTCCATTGTTGTTCCCACTTTCTTCCTTTTAGCTCGGCAGCAGGTGATGCAACTCTGTGGCCTGTCTAAGATGGAAGCTTCTCTTTTAACATCAGATGACTGCCTTGACATTTCCTGGCTCATTGAGAGGTTTCGTCCTACTAGCGACGTTAGCGACCTCGACTTTTAGCTACGGCGGCATTATGCCCTTTGTTTTTGTCTCCTTGCCCAATATCTTCTTGTCCCTTCTAACGGGCGAGTTAGCCATGCACTGGTTGACATCACGGGTCAGATGTGGATGGGGAAGGATTTTGTTCCACTTGTCTTAGCCGAGACACTATTGGGCCTCGATGCTGTTCATTGTGGTGAGACCACTACTTTTGCTGGCAGTCCCTTGCTTCTCCAGGTATGCTCAAACCTTTCTCTTCATCAAACTTTTATCAAGGCTTTTCTCTTATTGATCTAACTTTTACTACAGATCTAGTTGATGGAGAAGGTGAATCTTGTGCAGAAACCACCTACTAATAGGCACAGTGCTACAGCTTTTCTTTGTCGCCTTTACTACCAGATATGCAACACCAAGGCAGTCTGGCGACGGTACTTCTCTTCTCTGACTGGCCCAGATATCACCTAGCAGTGCTCCTGGTGGCGGATCCCTGCCATGACTCTGACTACTATGGATCACCCTGGTGTTTTGCTGATTGGTTTGCGTCAAACTACTTTATATTATTTTCATCGGATCATGCGACAGTTTGGTCGTAGTCTGGTCATCTTTCACAGTATCCGAGACCGTTTATTTTCATCTGCATTGTGGGCCCCATTTTTAGCATTATATCAGGATGCTTGGCTGTCTCATTCACGAATGGAGATGTAGGAGTTGTAGTGTCTTGAGCTTTTTGCCGAGTACAAGTCATGGTTGATGCAGGATAGGAAGAAGAAAGACAAAGAAGAAGGGAAACATGAAGCAAAAAGAAGGAAAATTTGAGGCCTCCTGCTTTGTTTTAAAGAATTCATAACTTTTCTTTTTATTTTGTTTGTAGAGTTTGGGACTTACGCGCCCTCCCTTTCATTTTCAAAACTTTGTAACCTGAAGCTAAAGTAATGTAAACTCCCGCTTTATGTTTAAGAAGGTTCAAAATTATCTAAAGTTTTTTAATTTTTACAATTAAATGACTTTATTATCAAAACTCAGAAATAAATTGCGATTAGTCTTACTCAGATTCAAAAACAAAGAATGTGGCCGGACTTCTTAAAAGAAGCTGCCTACATATCCCAAGAAAGTGGAATCAGGATTTAATGTAGTTTGGGCTTAGTTTTCTCTCGAGTATTGACACTCTCCATTTGTGATGCCCTAACTTTTGCCAAGGTCGCCCTTTCGGGTTTTCTGCCTTGCGGGCTGCTCTAACTTTTTCTTGAGCCGCCTCTTCGGTTTTCAACTCAACGAGTTTTTATTTTATCTTTATTTTTACCTCAAGGATAGTACTTTTTGAGCTGGTCAAGGTTTACTAGAGTGGATAACACATTGCCATCCAAATCCATAATAATGACTGCACCCCCGGTCATGATGGTTTTGATCAGAAACGGTCTGGACCAGTTTGGCTTGAACTTCCCTCTTGGGTCGAAGATAGAAGTCCTGATTTCCTTAAGAACCAAGTCCCCTTCTCTGAGATCCCGAGTCTTGACCCTCTTATTGAACGCTAGGGCTATCCTGCTTTGGTTTCCTTGTATATGGAACAAAGCCTGCAGCCTTCTTTTATCAAATAAGAGCAGCTCTTCCATTCAGTTTCTCTGCCATTTTACTTCTAAAATACTGACCTTGGCCACTACTCTTAGCGAAGGGATTTTCATGTAACGACCCGGCACCGACCCTAGTTGTAACAACCCAGTTAATAATGACCCGTGTAAAGACCCAGCTGAAACCCTAATATTAGTGACGGATAGTCCACAAGGCTATAGAACAAGAAAGAAGTTTAAAATCCTAATTCGAATCGAAAATTGTAAGTTCGGCCCGGAAACCCCAAAAAGGTCCAAAACTCAGGTAACAAAACCATAACATCCGGAGAGTCTCCTAACATTCTAAATTAAGTATATATCATGAAATAATGAATTAAAAATAAAAAATTCTCATAAATAGGGTAAAATGATCGTTTTACCCCTAGTCAGCAAAAAGCCTTAAAAATTTAAATTTTGACATATGGATACCCTAAATCACGGATTTAAGTACAATTATCTAGTAAAAGAAAAAATAACATCAAAAATGCCAAAAATGCCCCTTAGTGGTCGACCACCTTGGGAGATGTGCCAAAAAGTGACTTTTTTTTACATCTTTTTAGCTTTAAATGATGAGAAATGTATTAAATGAGGCATTATGATGATCCCAAACTTGTTAAACAAGTAATATACCTAATAATATAGTGTTATAAGTCAACAAAAGCAAACAAATTATTATTAAAATTCATACACAACAAAATAAGTCAAAAAGCCCTATGTTGTCAAAATAGCTTAATTTGACTTAAAAGACTATATTTATTTAATCAATTGGTATGGAAACTATCATAATACATGAAAATACTATATTTCTCATAAACATATTAAAATAATAGGTCCCAGTAGGAAAAGACACAAAAAAGATACATCAAATTAACTTTTAATGCATTTTCTTGCACAATAGGGGCATGAAAACCGAGGCAACCCCTTTGATTGATGGGGGATCAGATTTTGTCCCCCCAAACTGATCCCTAGCTATGTTTAGATTCCCAAAAATCTGATTTTTTCCCCTAACAACTTGAACTACATTAAATGACCCATGTGAAAAAAAGAGAGAAAGTACATAAGTGTTAATTACCCTTTTCCCTAGCACCACTATATAAACTAAGGCCAAACACCTTCTTCCCCTTGAATATTTCGGTGGAGAGAGAGGGAGAGAGACCAGATCTTAAGTGTTCTTGAGGGTCCATGGAGGTTTGAGAGATGAAAGAAGGAGAAGAAGGAGGGATCCAAGAAAGGGGTCTTTGGAGACCATGGTTTCAAAAGCCAAGTCCTACTAAGTTTTCCACCATCTTTTGATCACCCAAACATGTAAATAAAACCTCTAAACCTTGTATCTAATATCCCTGCAAACATCCCACCAACACACCCCTTAAGCCCCTCAAAAATCAAGAACCGAAATCAAATCGAAAAGTCGTTGTAGTTGGAAACCTAGGGGCTGTTTTGATTATGAATGATATGAGATGTTGTTGTATGTTCTTATCTTTGCACTTGATGATCTCTAAGGGTGCTGGAGTCTTGATATTTAATTTTGAAACACAAGCGTGCAAGGAAATAGAACCAAAACTTGACATAGCATAAGTAGAGGACCTAAACCCTAAGAGGCTTGATTTTCTAGAACTTTGATGTTTTTGCCCTGAGAATTGAAATGCCATAAATCAATGTAGAAAATTGATCTAAGCATGATTTTTATGTCCATAGTTATATTTTTGTGTTATCTATCAGCCAAAGTTTGTTTCAACTCATTTTTATTACCAGAACTCAAGATATTGCAATTTTATCAAAGTGTATCGTTTTCTGACAAGTCCACACTACCGACTTGGAAACCCTAGTTTAGAATGAGATCCGAACTTTGGTCAACACATGAAAGTTGTAGATAACATGTATATATATCTACTTACCAAAAAAAAGAACAAAATATTGAGGTTTAATAGGTCAAAAGCCCTTTTAAATTCTTTGTTGAATTTCAGCCTCTAAGGAACATTCTGTCACATATTTTCATATAGCCCAAAACCCCTATTTTTAGTGACCTATTCCAAAAGTGATCTACATGAACATTGTAGATAACATATTGAAGTATTTTCTGCCCAAAACTTAGACCTTAAAGCCTCGGGGGGATACCCCAAAATCATTTCAAAACCTCTGTCCAAAACTAGCTCTGCTGAGTTTTGGCGGTTGACAGAACCAACTTTTTAAAATGGCCAAAAAGTCTAACTTGTTTCAAACAACTACCCTTATCTCTAAACATGAAACTTGTAGGGAATTTGTTGAACTAGAACACAATAAAAAAATGGGCTCATTTGGACTTGATTTAATACCTCAAAACTGAGAGCAACAGAAGCATAAAATTGGATAAAATCTGGAGAAAGTGCAGATCCGTTTTTTCTTAGGATAAAATGTTCACCCATTTGCCTTAGGTTTTGGCCTTAGTGATAAAGATAAGAGTTGTAGAAAATATTTTTTTCTAAATGGTGTACAAAAATCATAGCTTAATTCTAAGTCTAGATACCCCTAAACCTTGTCGGTCCTTTTAATTTAATACTTGATTTTAGCCTTAAAAGTTGCTAAGTGTGATTTGAGAACCCTTTGCTATGAGACCCGAATTTTTGTATGATGACTAATTTGAATTAGTCGATAAATGTTTCTAAGTGAATGTTTAAAGATTTAGAACCCATGTTATCTTATTTGAATCATATATTGAGAATTGTAGTTTGTGCTTCACATACTTGTACTTTATGCTTTGCGCGTTATACTATGAATCTTGCCATGCTAGTTGACGTCATGCTATAAATAGTTGCACTTGAGATCCATATTACACATTATGAGCATTGTCATTTGCATCTTAACATGTTGGAGTCCATCTGTGCAAACCGTTTTTGGGATGGGCTGTGTTGAGAATATTCTTCTTGGTTCTAAGTCTAAGGCATCCCTGGTTGCCATTTTCGAAAATATTTTAGTTTTTACACCCTGGGTGCGTCCCCGTGTTGGAAATGATTTTTGGCTTGTACACACTGGGTGCGTTCCCAGTGTTGGAAATGATTTTGGTTTGTACACCCTGGGTGCATCCCTGCTGTTACAGAAATGGTTTATAAATATGGTTAGGCACCATGGGTTCGTCGCTAGCATTCCGATTTCGATAACTTGGACATTGGGTAAGTCAGAGAAAGCCTAATTCAGTTGACTTAATTCCACTACGGTGGTATGTCAGAGAGAGCCCAATTATGACTGTCCTAAATCCCTCCTCTTAGTACTTTGTATAATGTGAACGTCTTTTGAATTCTCTTAGACTTTGGGTTGACACCGACGAAGGCATCACGAGTCTTAAGGTGGGACAAACTACTTGGGATGAATTCCTTTTGTACACCCTGGGTGCGTCCCTGGTGATACAGATTTGGTTTATACACCCTGGATGCATCCCCGGTGTAGGAAATGGTTTATTGGATATTATTGGCCTAGAGTATGGCGCGGACCCCACGCCGTTGCCATTGTGTAAAACAGTTGTGGCATGAAGCCAGGCGATGTGGTTACTGTTCGCAACGAGGCACGATGATGGATTTGTTGATCATGTCCCATTAAGTCTAATATGGTGATTCCCGAAGTGGAATTCCTGTTTCTTATTTGGGTGCATTTTGGGTTGGGCATCTGCATTTCATACACGACACCTCATATACGCATGCTTATTTACTTGTCTGCTATCCTGTCATAAATTTGTCTGTCTCCTTGACTATAAACTATACTAGGTGTTATATGGTATGTGTTGCGGTGAATTTTTTACCGTAAGATTAGTTATAAGGTTAGAGTGTTTTGTTTCTGGGCCTTGGCTCATGGAATTCGTGCCACAGGTGAGGAGGAGTTCTTGGAGGAAGTCAACCACGAGGGAGAAGAAGAGTTGGAAGAACAAGATGAATTCCAAGAGTACATGGATCCAGCTGAAGCATTCTGAGGAGTTAAAGCTTCTGCTTTCATTTTTATATTCAGATTTCTCGTGTTTAGTGTAATTGTTGAAATTTCTTGGTGGAACTGTAATACTTATGTACTTTTGAACGGTTCAGAACACGTTTATGATGTAATAACTAACGTATGTAAATATGAATGAATGGCTAGAATATTCCTTTATTTATATTTATGTATGTCCCGACGTGTCCGGAGGACGGGGCGTCACAGTTGGTATCAGAGCTTAGGTTTAGTGAACCTTCAGGACTTGGGTTATGAGAAACCATGCATTCTGTCACATTGGAGCTCTGTAGGATGTGTTGTATTACTAATAATTATCATCTATACATTATAAGAACTAAAATCTTCTACGCCTGAGTCTTATAGCAAGTCGTGTTAGGACGTTACCATGATCGAAATCAGCAAGGAATCTACATGCGAAGGACGGGTATGACCATCGAGATCGAAGATTGGAAATTCATGCAATGAGTTATCTTATTTTAAGGGGGGTAGATATGAGTATGCACTAGGAGAAGCTTTGGATACCACCTCAAGAGACACCGTTAAAACCCCACGACTTCATCCTTATGAATTCTTTTCTCGTTTACCCCAAGCCTTGGTGTCAACATTTTGAAATTCTTTTGTATGTTCTTCCTTCTTATATCATCAGTCCTCAATGGTACCGTCAAGTGTCGTTCGTTGGTAACCTTTATGCACCTAAGTCTTATTGAGAACCCTATTAGAAATTCAACTCTAGAAAATACCCTTGTCCTCAAAGTTTTCATGCCTCAATAATGACCGGTCTTCGCATATTGATTCTCCTCCGATTCGAGTGATCATACTTGAACTAACTCTTCTCTTAAAGAACTCAATATCAATTCTTTGTTAAGTACCTGTTCCAAACATTCGACATTGATAAAATCTTTTGCCATCGTTCATTTCTCTCGACTCTGAAACCACAGTCTATTGTAGTGATTTTGTGAATTCTTTGTACACTCTTGAAATCCCAACCTAGGGAGTCGACTTGGATGCTTGAATTGAAGTACGTTAAGCCGACGCAACTTCAGGGCAAAGTGTCTAGTTAGGCTGCCCCTTTTGATATCTCCTTTATCATAATCTGATTGTACTAGATTTGTTTCAGGGACACTTATTTAAAGTATTGTTCATTGTCCTCTTCTTGTTTCACCTACAATTGAACCTCTAATGACTACTCAATTTATGTCAATGGTAAATGCCTTAACTATGACCATTTGACCTCATCCAACCTATCTTTGAATCACCTGGGTTCCACCCTAAACTGTTCTAACCCCGCGCGTGTTTTTGACTGTCGACCTTCAAAAATCTTGCCCCATAGAACTACGAGTAACAACGATCGTTAGGATATTACGTCATTAGGCCTTAGCGCTTTCATGGGAAACTAAGACGATGTACAAAAATCTCTTAACACCTCTTCAAGCGTGAAGCAGATTTCTTCATGATGTCATGGCTTAGAATTTCTATCAACGTCCGCGTTTAATAAAGTTTTGAAGATCGAGGCTCTCGTTTGCAACAATGGTTAAGTAAGGGCTTATTCAACTAACTATATCTTTTCAAAGGTCTCGATAAATAAGAACTAGGCCGTCAGCAATCCAAAGTTAGAAACGACAGCTTCACATCAAAGGATTCGCGATACCACCATATAGTACAATTCAACCTTCCCCAGATTAGTTTATAGCCGGCCCACCCATCCGATAAACTGAGAAGTAAAAGATTCATACCGGTAGTAAGGAAGTGAAAAATGAGAAATAGCCTCGAACTTATGATAACCTTATTACGCTAAAAAAAGAAGTACGTTTATATACATCAATATTCACACCAATCCTTCCCACCAAAGTGTTAGAGTCCGGATTTTTGCCATCACAATTAAAGAACGAAGAATCTTGATCATATCAATGAACGTTTGGAGCCTGATGAAGAATTAACCACCAAGTCACCACGGATCACATGACTAGATAATTTCCACAACCATATCTTTTATGATGCTCATTTTACCCTAGAATGACCAACCGCCTGAGAAAAACGATCTAGTTATTGAAAGAGACATTCAAACCCAACGTTCTAGTACGTCAAGAACATACGGTAGAGACCACGAGGAACGGAGCAACCTTTAGAAAGACTAGAGAGAAAATAAAAGCATATGATTACAGACTTCACCCTCAGGATTATCAAGATCACCTCAAAAGACTGGTAACTCTTTAATTGAACGCTTCAAGGGTTTAGGTGCCAAGGAGTTTGTGGAAACAGTGACTCCCATTGATGCTGAAGATTGTTTGAAGGGTGAAGTGCGCATTTTACACAAACCAAGTTGTTCACATGGTAGGTTCTGAAAAGTATCAGTTTGTATTCGCTTGGCATCTAGACTGTGTATCTCTTATGGAGTGGTATTCGATTATTATTATGATATCGATGTGAGTTCCAAGTAAGTTGCTTTTGAAAACCTTTTGTGATGTGACCCGTTAGAGCAAGTTTGTTTAGATTGGTGAGTAGACGTTGCTGGTATAGGGAAGAAATTTTTTTATGGGAGCATATGAACTCTATGTGTGAGAAGTTGAAGGGTGATATAATTCTGTTATTTCTGGTGGAGTTGTGTAGCAGCTTAATGTGAGTACATGGGAAGAATAAGTGTTTGGATGAGAAGAGTGGAAGCGTAAGTGAGACTATACAAATTTATAGGTATGGTTTTTATATTTGGCCTTGAGTGAATCGAGTGTCTTGGTAAAATGTGGGTAAGATGAAATAATTAAAATGCAAAAATGGTTCTTGGTTCGATTGTGTGGCAGAAAATGTGTGAAGAGATTGAGTGATGATGATAAGAGACTTTATAATCAGGAGTTAATACTGTTCAGTTAAAGGATTATAGGGTGGATGGTACGTATGTGAAGGAAACATGTGACGAGGTTGTAACTGGATTCATATGAGTAAGTATATACTTGGGGAGCGTTTAGTTTGTGTGGTATGTTTAGCACTAGTGACTCATTAGGTTCAAGTGGCAGTAACAATCTTGATGGTCGTAAGACTAGAGTAGTCCAACACAAGGTGGTAATGTGGTTTTCGAGTTAATAGTCATTAGTTGATCGGGAAGTAGTCTTCGATGTACTTTTGAATATGGCAATGAGCTAGTTTTCGGTAGAGTGAAAGTCTTTCCAGACAGATGTAGAGAATGTTTGAAATCAGTTTCAGTGGTGGGCTAGTTTAGAGACATGATTGCTTGTGGAAGTCGTACTCGATGTAAGTGGTGTTTTGGAGCCAACGTATTCTCAAAGATAGACTGGGATCATGATATCATAAATTGAAGATGCAGAAGTCAGATATACCTAAGACGGCTTCTAGGACTCGTTACGAGCATTATGAATTTGTGGTGATGCCTTTCGGGTTAACAAATGTACCTATTGTGTTTATGGACCTGATGGATCAAGTGTTTAGAAGATTTCTAGACTAATTTGTAATTGTATTGATAAATGATATTCGGTTATATTCTTGGAGTGAAGAGGAACACAGGAAACAATTGAAGATTCTTTGTAGATTTTGAGAAAGCACAAGTTGTATGTAAACCTTGGTAAGTGTGAATTTTAGTTGGACTGAGAGATGTTTTTAGGTCATGTTATATTTAGAGAAGAAATTCAAGGACTCTGCAGAAGTAGAAATAACAGTTAATGGGAAGAGGTTAACTAACGTGACAGAGATACGAATCTTATTGGGGCTAGCTGGTTATGTGATATGATCCTTGAAGATTTGGTAATAATTAGTTTAAAGAGTTAAGTAGGATAAGACAACCTTTACGCTAAGTACTGAACATGTGGGCTCGACCTTATCCACACTCGCAATAAAGAACAACTCAAGTAATCAAAGATACAATTTTGAAGAATGAGAAAACACAATGTTAGTAAATCATCCTTAACACGGTGAAGTACGGGGCGAAATTTCAAGGACGAAATTTGTTTAAGGGGGTAGTCTGTAACGACTCGGCACAGACCTTAGTTGTAACAACCCAGTTGATAATGACCCGTGTAAAGACCCAGCCGAAACCCTAATATTAGTGATGGATAGTCCACAAGGCTATAGAACAAGAAAGAAGTTCAAAATCCTAATTCGAATCGAAAATTGTAAGTTCGGTCCGGAAACCCCAAAAAGTTCCAAAACTCAGGTAACAAAACCATAACATCCGGAGAGTCTCCTAACATTCTAAATTAAGTATATACCATGAAATAATGAATTAAAAATAAAAAATTCTCATAAATAGGGTAAAATGACCGTTTTGCCCCTAGTACAGCAAAAAGCCTTAAAAATTTAAATTTTGACATATGAATACCCTAAATCAAGGATTTAAGTACAATTATCTAGTAAAAGAAAAAATAACATCAAAAATGCCAAAAATTCCCCTTAGTGGCCGACCACCTTGGGAGATGTGCCAAAAGTGACTTTTTTTTGCTTCTTTTTAGCTTTAAATGATGAGAAATGTATTAAATGAGGCATTATGATGATCCCAAACTTGTTAAACAAGTAATATTCCTAATAATATAGTGTTATAAGTCAACAAAAGCAAACAAATTATTATTGAAATTCATACACAACAAAATAAGTCAAAAAGCCCTATGTTGTCAAAATAGCTTAATTTTACTTAAAAGACTATATCTATTTAATCAATTGTTATGAAAATTATGATAACACATGAAAATACTAGATTTCTGATAAAAATAATAAAATAATAGGTTCCAGTAGGAAAAGACACAAAAAAGATACATCAAATTAACTTTTAATGCATTTTCTTGCACAATAGGGGCACGAAAACCGAGGCAAACCCTTTGATTGATGGGGGATCAGATTTTGTCCCCCCAAACTGATCCCTAACAATGTTTAGCTTCCCAAAAATCTGATTTTTTCCCCTAACGACTTGAACTACATTAAATGACCCATGTGAAAAAAAGAGAGAAAGTACAAAAGTGTTAATTACCATGTTCCCTAGCACCTCTATATAAACTAAGGCCAAACACCTTCTTCCCCTTGAATATTTCGGTGGAGAGAGATGGAGAGAGACCAGATCTTAAGTGTTTTTGAGGGTCCATGGAGGTTTGAGAGAAGAAAGAAGAAGAAGAAGGAGGAGGGATCCAAGAGAGGGGTCTTTGGAGATCTTGGTTTCAAACGCCAAGTCCTACTAAGTTTTCCACCATATTTTGATCTCCAAAACATGTAAGTAAAATCGTTAAACCTTGTATCTAATATCCCTCAAAAAATCCCCCCAACACACCCCTTAAGCCCCTCAAAAATTAAGAACTGAAATCAAACCGAAAAGTCGTTGTAGTTGGAAACCTAGGAGTTGCTTTGATTATGAATGATATGAGATGTTGTTGTATGTTCTTATCTTTGAGTTTGATGATCTCTAAGGGTGCTGAAGTCTTGATATTTAAGTTTGAAACACAAGCATGCAAGGAAATAGAACCAAAACTTGACATAGCATAAGTAGAGGACCTAAACCCTAAGAGGCTTGATTTTCTAGAACTTTGATGTTTCTACCCTGAGAATTGAAATGCCAAAACTCAATGTAAAAAATTGATCTAAGTATGATATTTATGTCCAAAGTTATATTTTTGTGTTATATATCATCCAAAGTTGGTTTCAACTCATTTTCATAACCAAAACTCAAGATATTGCAATTTTACCAAAGTGTGTCATTTTCTGACCGGTCAACACCACTGACTTGGAAACCCTAGTTTAAAATGAGATCCAAACTTTGGTCAAAACATAAAAATTGTAGATAACAAGTCTATATATCTACCTACCAAAAATGAGAACAAAATATTGAGGTTTGATAGGTCAAAATCCCTTTTAAAATCTCTATTGAATTTCAGCCTCTAAGGAACATTCTATCACATATTTTCATATAGTCCAAACCCCCTATTTTTAGTGACCTATTCCAAAAGTAATCTACATGAACATTGTAGCTAACATATTGACGTATTTTTGGCCCAAAAATCAGACCTTAAAGCCTCGTGGTGATACCCCAAAATCGTTTCAAATCCTCTATCCAAAACTGGCTCTGCTGAGTTTTGGCGGCTGACAGAACCTACGTTTTAAAATGGCCAAAAAGTCTAACTTGTTTCAAAAAACTACCCTTATCTCTAAACATAAAACTTGTAGGGAACTTATTACAATAGAACATACTAAAAAAAGGGACTCCTTTGGACTTGATTTGATACCCCAAAACTGAGAGCAACAAAAGCATAAAATTGGATAAAATCTGGAGAAAGTGCTTAACCGTTTTTGCTTAGGATAAAATGTTCACCAATTTGCCTTAGCTTTTGGCCTTAGTGACATAAGAGTTGTAGAAAATATTTTTATCTAAATGGTGTATAAAAATCATAACTTGATTCTAAGTCTATATACCCCAAAGCCTTGTCGGTCCTTTTAATTTAACACTTGGTTTTAACCTTAAAAGTTGCTAAGTGTGATTCGAGCACCCTTTGCTATGAGACCCGAATTTTTGTATGATGACTTATTTGAATT